>JAYMTC010000866.1:0-10446 GCA_036897605.1 Melianthus villosus
CCTGTGATGCTATATATTGAGTATATATCTAAAAACATGGCTTTTGGCTTCTTCTTTGCGTAGGCATGGATTATCCGAACCCAAAAGGGAAGAGCAATTTGTTTGGAAAAGTTATGTTGGCCATATCTCTCACGGCATTATGCATTATCATGCTTAAGCAATCCCAAACGTTGAATGGAGTAACCCCGGTACGTCTTTGTTCTCTCTCTCTCTCTCTCTCTCTCTATATATATATATATATATTGGCACTTCCTTGTTTTGAAGTATTATCTCCATGATCTATCATGTCAGAAATCCAAAGCATCTGAAATTTCAACCAACTAACCTGAGCTTAAGCTCTTCGGCAGCTGTTATGCCATGATTATTGCAAGCAATTCTAGGCAGAAAACTGTGTTGCAAAATTTCACTTATTTACTTGTTTGATTGATGAGCTAATATTGAGAAATGAATGATGAGCTAAATCTGCTTTTTGAAGTGTTTGGTCTAAGACACCAAGTTTTGTGTTCTTTATATGGTTTAGCAATTATATGAAATTATGTTGCATTTTCACATCTAATTCTATTCTTTTTTTTCAGTTCTCCACTCATGAAGCGGGGGTGACTCACGTCCTGGTAACAGGAGGAGCTGGGTATATTGGTTCACATGCTGCACTACGACTTTTAAAGGACTCGTACCGGGTAACCATAGTGGTATGTCTCTTTTGGAAACTTATTTTCTCTTTGAATCACTCGCTATCTACTACAAAAAGAGTTACTTTACTCTTGACAGGACAATCTCTCGCGTGGGAACATTGGCGCTGTCAAAGTTCTAACAGAATTGTTTCCAGAACCTGGAAGGCTTCAGTTCATTTATGCTGATTTGGGAGATGCAAAATCTGTATGATTGCCAATCCATTTGGAAGATATCTTTTTCCTGAATACTTTTATTTTATTCTAACCAACAAGAATCATTCACTGCGAACTTGTTTCCTTGGATCATTTTTCAGGTTAATAAAATATTTTCAGAAAATGCATTTGATGCTGTGATCCATTTTGCAGCTGTTGCATATGTTGGAGAAAGTACCGTCGATCCATTAAAGTAAGTGGCCTTTGTGAATTTTGGCATGTGATTAGGACTTAAAAAATTATGAATAGGAATAGTGTCTCATGATTGAAAAATTAGGTTTCCGATTAGAACCATAGTTTTTAGGACATTTTTGGTCATTTCCACAATCTAAACTTTAAGACAGATGCAACTATATATTCCATTTATATGTTGATCTGCCAAATGCTTTAATATTTTTTAACTTAAGGAAATTTTAATGTTATAACTGGTTATTTTATCCAGTTTCACTTTACCACCAATTACAATATCAAAGCCGTTATCCCAAAATAATTTAGGGTGGCTACATGAATCATACATATATGAACCCACTATAGATCAACAACATGAATCTTCCTTTTTCACTAATTCCGCTCCAGTGAGATGCACACATCAAAATTTCTTATATTCATATCTTTTCGAATCACTTCATTTCATATTTTCTTTGGTCTCCTCTATCCCTTAATCAGGTCTCCATAACCTATACCGGCGCTAAAGGCCTCCACGACAAATCATCGTAAACGAATCTCACATCTTATTTTCAATCGGTGCTACTCCAATTTTTTTCATCCTTCTTTCTCACTTTTTCATGGTATAGCCGCGCACATCCACCCATAACATCCATAATCTACTCGTTTCACTTCACCAAGGAATAGATTATAATATATAATAATTATAATAACTTGCGCTAGATGATTTTAATTGCTTTATTGCCTGTTCTTTTGTCCTCTTTCTTGGATTTTCAAGTCAAGTAATGCATCTTATCTTGGAGAAAACTTGAAATTAAGTTATGAGTGATTTTTTCTTTTCTTCACGATATTGCATAGGTATTATCACAATATCACGTCAAATACGTTGGTAGTATTGGAATCAATGGCTGCTCACAATGTGAAGACACTGATATACTCTAGCACGTGTGCAACATACGGGGAGCCTGACAAGATGCCCATAACTGAAGAAACTCCACAGGTTAGGGTTTGCCTATCAGTAAACTGCTTGATTTAGATGTTAGATTTCCTTCTATAATTAAGAGAGTACAGTATGAGCTTCTATGCTCACTTGCCTTGGTACCTATTGGTTTGAAATTCATTCTGATCAGGTCCCAATTAATCCATACGGGAAAGCAAAGAAAATGTCAGAAGATATCATTTTGGACTTCTCTAAGAATTCAGACATGGCTATCATGATCCTGAGGTTGGTGTGTCAATTTCAATTACAAAAATTTATCGACTAGAATCCTTCCTGTTCCTTGATGTTGGTCGGTTTGAAACGTGATCTTTTGTTAGATTATTATTGAAAGAAGAAATCTTTTAGTGATTCTGAACATTCTTGTTTTATTTTATGCAGTATTTCTTACTTCTTTCCAGCAAAAGTCTCATTTTCATTAAAAGATCCAAAGCTATAGATAATATTAAGATGGTGTTTTCCATGGAAAAGTTCCACAAGTAATTTAGCTTTTCAAAAGTTAATGGGTAATATTATCCAATTGTTTGTTCCATTACAAATTAACAACCTTGGTATTTTATTCCACAAATGAGTCACTTGAGTGCTGCACGGCCTTAAAAATTGTGTGTTTTTTTCCTTTTATCATTTTAACAAAATAGGATTGTTCTTCTTGAGGAATCCTTTTATGTAAATAAGGAGTCTAAAATTATATTAAGCATGAATAAGCAGGCTAAAAATCTTGGGGTGAGACATTTTATTTTGAAAAAATTGAGGACGTGGACTTTTTTTCAGTAATTTGAATGAATTCTATGATTCAGCAAAGCTACCTTGAAGCAATCTTGCATTTTATCTCATGATAACAGCAACTGACATTTATTCTCCAACTGCAAGAGAATAAATCTTGATGTGACAGTTCTTCTTAATTGAATTTTAATTCTTTATCTTTGCCTGAAAACGACTCATTTCTTACTGTGAGGAACTTCCAGATACTTTAATGTGATTGGGTCAGATCCAGAGGGCAGATTAGGTGAAGCTCCCAGACCAGAGCTACGTGAGCAAGGAAGAATTTCAGGTGCTTGTTTTGATGCGGCTCGAGGTATTATGCCTGGGTTGAAGGTATGCTGATGATTTAAATTAACATATTTATTTTATCTATATCAAATATTATAACAAGATATTGATTTAGTTAATTTTGTCCATTTAGATTTGTAAAATCGTGGTCCCTTTTTTGTATCCAGCATCCATAATTTTCATGATTGAATAACCCCCCCGACTTGAAATAAACTACAGAGTGAAATCGTCTCAAATTAGAGATTACCTAGACCAGTGACATGTTTAGTTGATTGGAACTTCACTATATGACCAAATTTGACTTCACAAAGAAGACATCTAATTTCGGATGGAGGGAGTATTCATTGAGTCAAAATTCTAATTTGTCTGAGAAATAATAAACCACTTGTATATGTCTCTGTTCGAGTTGGTTCCCGTCCAACATTGGTTAAAAAGAGAATTATATGGACTTGAAAAAAGACGATTGCTCAAGTAAATTCGGCCTTTGAACATAAAAAAGACAAATTATCGATTAACTTGTAGATTACCTCATAGAGAATTTGATGGGAAATAGAACTTTCCCTATTTTATTTCCTCTGAAAGACGGAGTTCAGAATTTTTTTTATGTATTTCATCTGTCTATGCAAGTAATGTATTAAAAGCACTTTGATTACATACTGTCTTCACACTTGAGTACCTCTGTTGCTGATCCATTTTTTCTGCTCCTTCCCAGGTGAAAGGAACTGACTACAAGACAGCTGATGGCACATGTGTACGAGATTATATTGATGTTACTGATTTGGTTGATGCTCATATCAAGGCTCTCGAAAAGGCAACACCCAGTAAAGTTGGAATCTACAATGTTGGCACCGGAAAAGGTAGGATAAATATATCACAGCATTATCTAGTTGCCTCTGGTACTCATGGGCATTGATGTTTGTATTCTTGTTTCTGACCAGGTAGCTCTGTAAAAGAGTTTGTAGAGGCATGCAAGAAGGCCACAGGGGTAAACATAAGAGTCGATTACCTACCACGACGACCTGGTGACTATGCCGAAGTGTTCAGTGACCCGACTAAGATCAAGCGCGAGCTGAACTGGACAGCACAACACACAAATCTCCAAGAGAGTTTGAGTGTCGCATGGAGATGGCAAAGGTCCCATCGCAATGGTTACGGGACCTCTTTGGCAATGGATTCTTGAGAAACAACATATCACAGCAAGAATACTAACAGAAACATCATAGACAGACACTTAAATCAGGTATCCTTCTAGTTCTCACTTCAGAAAAGAGGAGGCTTGAACTTTGAGATCATTTTCGTTACCTCATTTCTTATATGTGTATTTGACGAATCATTTTGCAATCTTTGTCGAAGCAAAACACAACAAATCCAAAAATATAATCAGGTATTTGCTATCCATGCAGAATCTGGTCAGAATTGCAGTGAAACTAAACTGCAAACACCAAAATCTTTACATTTATTTGAAAATTATAGTTATGTTTCTTATCCCCTTTCTAGAAATCGAGCTCGGGTCTCAGTTGGTGAATACCAAATATCCTCACTGTGGAATGACAATTGATTCTTAACATATTTTGACTATTTTACTTAAACTGATTGGATATGAGGTGTGTTAAGCATGTTTGAACACTAAATCTAAAACCTTGATTGAGGAAGGGGCAGCACGAAGCAGAAGCAGGAGCGACAGTAAAATTGTTAAAAATTATAATAATTATTTATTACGAATCGAGGTTACAAGACGGGTTAATTCTCTGCTGCTAATATTCCTCTTAGATCTTCTGCTCAAATAGGGGATGCTTAAACCATGGAATTGGAAACTCCATTGCACCCAACCTGAATCTGTCAAAAGAAAATCCATATAGGACATTAGCCATCAATACTTAAGTATACAGAATCCAACTAACCCTAATAAATTCGAACCAACTTTATTTGTCACACTTCTACCCATAATTTGTCATTTACATCTATTGAATTGCTTAATTTTAAAAGTAGTATTTAAACTTTTTGATTGATATCTACAATTTTTAATTTATAGATTTAGTAAATAAACTGTTAAATATTTCAAAAATTGGTTATACATTTCATTTTTATCATTTGATTTATAAATATTGCATATTTATAATTTATAATTTATATGTAAGATATTAATTTTACCAATTTTGGATTTAAACCTATTTTATATCTATAAAATCAATCATTAACATTAATGCACATACGTTTTCTTTTCGAGTATCTCTCTTAAATAAGAAATTAAACGCATGAGAACTAGTTAGACTTTTTAATCACCAAAGAAAACCCATTAAATTAATAGGTCATACCCCAAATTGTATAATATTTTATCAGTTGTTAACAAAACTAGCATTTTATTAAATTTTGAAGCTATTTTTGGCTCAATGGTCAGAGGTTCAATTTTGGAGTTGCACATGTTAGGAGGGGTTTAACTATATCGTCACTCGTCCCGAATATGATTAGTCATATTTTCAATGAAGAATAGGGATCCATGTAGGCTACTAAAAAAAAAATTTACGATATTAAAAATATAACTACGAGAACGTTATTAATTCATTAAAGAAAAATAACAGCAATATACATTTAATATTGACACATCTACGTCTTAAAAAGTGATCTTATGTGTATGTTTATAATCGTAAACATACAAATAAAACGATATTTAGTTATCATTAACGATAAAAAAAAATAAAAACATAATCGATCGTATAAAACAATTTATATAAAAAGAAAACTTGCCGAATTTTCTTATAATCAATAAAAACTCATTAAATTGAGTCGATCACATAATACATCAAGTTGTGTACTTTTTGTTTTTAAATTTTTTTTTTATGGTCAGTTGTGTACTTCTTTCATTGGTTAATAAAATGAATAAATTGACCATAAGACAAAATTTAGTGGGCCATTATATTTTGGGCCTAATTTCTAAACCCTCAATAATAAGCCCACCTCTAAGATGCTGGCCTTTGACCTCCTTGAGGCCCATCTTGAGCTCCTCCTCTTCATTTCCCTCGTTATAAAAGCTCCCAATTTCAATTTCAAACCACCCATCTTCTCTTTCACAAGGCAACATTTCTTTCTCTTTGAACAACCCTCTTGATCTCAACCTCTCAATTTGATTTGAGTTAGTTTTCTTCCTATTATCGCGACTGAGCTTCACTTTTTCATTCGATTTGAACTTCCCTATTTCAAATGATATCTCTGATGGTAAATAGTCTAATCCGTAAGTTCGATCAGCAAATTTAACAATCAAATATGCTCCGTAAAATGTTCTTGGAGAGAGCATTTTGTTGTTGGTCTTACACTGGATTTCTAGCCACCAAATTGTTATAAGTTCAGCTACTTCAGCAAATCTACCAACAAATTTAAAAAAAAAAAATTATTAATAAATAAATAGGTTAATTACATCTATGACCCTTCAATTTATACTGCATTACTTAAATAGTCATAAAACTTAACAATTATTCATTTTTATCATTGAACTTATATTTATGTGCACGGTACTCTTTTTGTCAATATTTAACAGTTAATTTGTTCCGAATTTGTGTTATTTTGTTTTGAATTGATTAATTTTTTTTTCTATTTTGTCTTCGTTACAAACCTCATGTATTTCGTATGTGTATATTTAACTGTTAAATATTGGCAGAAGAACCACACGTACACATAAATATAAGTTTACTAATTAAAATAAACAGCTATTAAATTTAAAGACCGTTTGTGAAATACACCCAAAGTTTAAGGACTATATACAAAATAAAAAATAAAAAATTCCATTCTCACAAATCAATGTGAAAGCCAGATATCCTAATCAGTGGTTGACAATGTATAATCGATCAATTTTAACTATTTTATTATAAAATATATGAATTAAGCAAGTTTAAACATTAAACCTTGATTGAGGAAGGGGTTTCCAGCTCCAAAAGAGGGGACTGTTTGACCATGCAATTGAAAGCTCTCTTGCACTCAACATGAAACTCGTCTTTCCCGTCGATTTTTGTATTGAAAACGTCTAAGAACAAAATATATGAATATAATATCTTTAATATTTATTAATGACATCAGTGTCAAGATTATAAGTTACCTTCTTGCCTCCATCAATGAATTGTGGGTTACAAAGCTTGAGAAACAAGTCTTTTTTGGATGAGTATGTCAACGGAGAATCTAACTCGGAGAGAATGGCACGATAATTGTAAGGTAAAAATTTCTCCCACGCCAAATTGGAATTAGCGGCTAATTGAAATTCTGACGAAACGAGCGCTAAATTACAAGCATCTTTAGGAAATATGAAGGAAAAGATATGAACAAAACAATCGTAAGGCAGAAGTTCCCAATTCATTTCAGTAACAAGTTTATGTTGAAGGAATAAGCAGTGAATTTTCAGCACCAATACTATATAATATATATAGTATTCAAAATATCGTTACAATGTCGACATTTTTTAATATTTTTAGATGACGACATGATGGTATTAGAGAGTTTTCATAAGTGGAGGATATGATATTGTTTCTATTTATGTATGTTACATCTTAAAGTCAAAAGTGGCAACGTTTTTTTTGGTTCAGGTGTGTTTTAATATATGTGCGAAAATCTCATTTTTAATTTGAAAGTATACCAAAAAAATAATTTTCTTAATTAATAAAATCGGTAATATATGTAAGTAAAAAGACAAATTTTGGCTCAATGAACATAGTTTCGATCTTGGAGTCGCAGATTAACTATGTCGCTTCACGCTTCGAATATGATTAGTCATATCTCCGATGTAGATAGAGACACGTATAATTTGACCATTTGAATGAAATTTTACTTAAACTATAACATTTGCTAAGTAAATTTTTCAGCGCACTTTTAAACTAAATGTCTTGGTATGAAGTATTTATTTTTTAGTTTTAAAAAAAATCAAAGAAAAAAATATTTTTTTTATATGTTTTCTTGTATTTGGTTAATATTTTTTTAAAAAAATTTGTTAATTTAATTCTAAGTATATTAAATTTCGAAGTCAATATGTCATATTATAATTAAGGGCAAACTGCATAAATCGTCTCAAAACTCAGACCGTTTTGTAAGTTTCGTCCTCAAACTTTAAAATGGAAAAAATAAGTCTCCAAACTCGTACAAAATTGCAAGACCCGTCATTCTGTTAAATTTTGGCCGTTAACATGTTAAATCTGAGGGTAATTTCGGAATCTTTAAAATTTACAACATAAACTCTAATAGGTTCTACCCATCCTCATGCTAAACAAATCTTCATCACCTCTCCACCATTCTCCGCCGCTGCCACCAGAATCCAATCAGCCTATCCCATGCACTTGATTCATTCTTCGGGGTTGATTCGACCATAAAATCATCAGTATCATCACAGATACTCAACACTAAATGACCGTTGAATCTCTATTGTCGTTTCGTTTTCTTTTGACCTGTTGATCTAACAGTGGTTGAATTTCAGGCTTAGGTTTAAAGATTAACTAGTACATGGACTAAAAGTAAATCCTGATAGTGATCTTTGTTAGTTGATGATTCTCTATTTAGAATCCAAGAAAATGTAAGAAAATCAAAGTTTAGTTCATATGAGTTGTTGGATTAACTCGATTTAGTGTGATTTTAAGGTTTTGTGAGGTGGATTTATTTTTAGTTTGTTTGCTTCATTTTGATTCATGGAAAAGAATGTTCATTTTTTTGGATAAATTAACACGTTCTGCTTCTTAAAATAGCCGACTTCATCTGCTTAGCTTTTATTTCAGAACTGCGGCCTTGGATTTATTGGTTTTTTGATTATGTTATTAGCATTATCAAATTTATTCAGATGCTTATACTTTGGGTTGATGTGGTAGGATTTCAAATGGTTTACATAATATGTTGTAGGACTAACCTCCATCTCACATGTTCTAGTTTCTTTTTTGTTTCTTGATCCATTTTGGTCGCCATTTGGTTGGCTTGTAATGAATCTGAGGCAAAGGTAAATGAATAAATTGAAGCATATAAGATTGTTGAGGTGGCCCAATTTGTAAGTTATAGTGCATATGAGCATATTGTAGCTCAAATCAAGGTGCACTAAATATCTCAAACTGAAAATCTCAATAGAGACTGTTTCACTGAGACGATTTTGAAACTGTGAGAATCTGCAAGGATTTGAGATAAGAGATTTGAAGTGGAATTGTACCAACAAATGCAGAGATAGAGCGGAAACTGGTATGTTGAAGTGTAGAATTCATGAGCCTATTTGGAGAAACATCGAGCGTGGTTTTTGTGCTATTGAAACAACGAAAGAAGAATACTGATTGAATGTAAGGAAGATCAAATATTTGTTGAGGAAATGTAGCAGTGAGCTTGCAGGATGGATATGGAGGTGAGCCAAAATCGAGCCTGGAAATAAAAGGGGAATTTCTCTGTCAAGCTCATTAAGTATGACGTTGTAATATTCAATTTTTTATTATTCCTATTTTACCCTTTAATTTAAACATATGTGCAAGTCACATGACTTGCTTAACAGCCAGCATTTAACAGAATGACTAACGTTGCAATTTTGTGTAAGTTTTGAGACTTTTTTTTTTCATTTTAAAGTTTGAGGACGAAACCTGCAAAACGACATAAGTTTTGGGACGATTTATGCAATTTGCCCTTATGTAATACCCCGGTCTTAAATATTTATATGATAAAACATATATTACACTTAATTTTAGCTAAAAGGCAGAGAAGTGTATGTATTGTTCAGCATCATCACGTTGTTTATATATCACTCCATTGTTTTTCATATTCTCTATAATTTTGATGTGAGATACATGAGCATCTGTGAACAATAACTTTTTAAGATAAAAAACATTATTTTGATACTTCAGTCTTTAAATATTTATATGATATTAAATTAATAAAACATATACTACACTTATCTTAGCCAAAAGATCGAGAAATGTAAAAAGTTTTTTGCATCATCTCATTGTTGTTTTCTGTAAACAATAATTTTTCAATGAAAAAAAAAACATCATTTCATATTTCAATATTTAAATATTTATTTATATGATATTATGACATTAAACAGATACTACACTTGACCTTAGCGAAAAAGATCAGAAGTGTATGAATTGTTTAGCCTCATCCCATTGTTTACATAATATTCTATTATTTATCATATTTTGTAGACTTTCGATGTAAAATAGATAAAATAATAGATTCATCTCATCATGTCATATACTCAACGAGAATATCTGGGAATCATGTTAATCAAATAAATGTATGTAATAAACCCAAATATAAAAGTTTGGTCCAATGGGTAGAATCAAAATGACAAATTTAAATGTAAATAAACAAAGTCATGTCATATAGCATATGAATTGAATTCAAACTAAAGTA
>JAYMTC010000867.1:0-10445 GCA_036897605.1 Melianthus villosus
CCAGAATAAAAATAAAATACACAAACAAGCATGATGTACCTTACTACAAACTTGATGAGGAACGAAGGACTCAATGCAAAACTATACATTTACATGTAGAAAAGGAACAGAACTTACATTAGAACACCTCCATTCAGGTTGTTTGGACAAACTTGGGAAAGAGCAATAACATGAGAATTATGGATCTGTGTTGTTCCTTCCAAATCCTGGGTATCATTCTTCATCAAAGATCAAAGGAGAACATAAAATCATAGTTAGAAGAGAAGTGAAAAAAGGTATACAAAATCCATTAAAAGAAAACAAAAGCAATATTTGTCATTTATGGTCTTAAGTGTGTGGTTTCAACTCCCGTGACATATGCACAAAACTAGTTTCTTTTACTTTATTTTACAAAACAATTGCTGCTGGTAAATGTTGACAACTTCCAAAATTCTACAGATAAATTAGATCATTCAATCAAGATTTGAAAACAGTTCATACGATTGATTGTGCTAGGCAGAATTCATGCATAATTTTCAAATGTGGAGCAAGGAAGTGAGACAAGAACTGGACAAGATATAAGAAGTTTTACATACACATGCTGAAATTCTAAATCAGTATATTAAAGGTTTGCACTTTAATATATACAACCTGGTTCCTCCGATAATGGTGTCTCTGCCTGATACTAATGATTTTCCCAAAATGTGATTTGAGGTTATCCTCTTCCATAGGTCTTTGCAAATGTTGAAACAATTGTGTGGCACTGCCCTGAATGAAATGCAGCAAATCATCCAATCAGAGAACCTAAAATTAGCCTATAGCACATACTTACATTAATATGATAAGAACAATGATGCCTAGTTTAGCCAGTAAAAAGAGAAAAAAAAATTGTTTGCCTTCGGAATGCCAGGTAATGTAGATGGATAAGTTTGAGAAGAGCCTGAATCTTCAGCACTATCAGCCCCATGACCTTCCCCATTATCCATTAAAATTTTGTGACGCTCCTTGCATTCTTTGGGCTTTCGGAATATACACTGGACAACGAACCAGTCAATGAGAATGTCACAATCGAAATTACTAGAACATAAAGCTTTATGTGATAAAAAAATTCCTGAAATATACCATGAAACTGTCCTAAAAGACATGAAAGAATTTTCAGCTCATTTATTCACCTTTAATTTCATAGTACTGTTAATGGCATCACTTACAAGCTCCCAATTCCGACCCATATCATGTACAAGGACGACGAGCGCCTAACATAAACAATTAAGAAATCAGAACAACTAAGAAAAGTAAATAAAGGGAAAGAACCCTTAAATTATGAAGGTTGAATGACCTGGTCTTCAAATGTTGACCATGGACTACCAAAACTATGCTGCCCAGCAGATATCTGCAAAGAAAGTTGCAAACTTAACGTGTAGAACATTGCAAAGAAGACACATGTAGCTAGTGAAGCAAGTCATACAAAAGAGTACCTTCAGCACTTCAGAACTCTTGCCCCTGTCCCTCGCAATCAATCTAATAAATTTACTTGGGTTGGACATATTACTCACTTGTGATATCCCTGGAGAAGGAATAGACTCAATCACTGGATTGTCAATAGTATTATCTAGTGGTTGCTTCATTACCATTGTCTTCTTTAAATCACGTTGCATATATAAATGACATTTGAGATTGTAAGGAAATGAAAGTAAGGCCGAGGTTAAATCTTTTAAACTAACAATAAAAGCAATTATGAGATAAGAAACACAATTACCAACAGTTCGATTAGATTCAAAATGGTGACTCTCCAATCTCTTTTTAGAATGATTCTTCTGCATAAAGGAAATATAAATATTTGATTAATAAATTGCCTGGTAATTTATGAGAGAACATCAATCTGAGAAATGGAAGACAAGATATTAATACAATACAACATGTTTGCCTTATCTGCCGAGTCAACATTTACTATTGTTTAACTACGACAAAGTTAGAGATTTTAGTAGAGACGACTATTTAACATGGTACCGGAGCATGAGGTACCTTGAGGTCAAGGGTTCAAACCTCAGCTGCTGCAATTCCGCATTATTGGGTCATATATTCGCGTGTTACCCGCCTCGAAATAAGGCAGTTGATTATCTATCACTCTTTCGCGTGAAGGTGATATATATATCGATTAAATCTCATTCTACTAGGTTCAAACTTTTAATAGAGACAGTTATTTAACACAACATAAACATGAATTTTTTACTAATCATTAAGAATATAGTTTCCCTATAAAACCATTTGGCAAGATCCCTGGTCTCTCCTATCCATATTGTAGAAAGAAAGCTTTGGATAACACAAAATTTATTTGACCCATATCAACATCACTGATTAAAAGTTTCATCATCTCCAGTTTCACCAAAACATGGTATCCTTGTAGACAATAAAAACAAAGAGTCGATATTAGTACATGTATTGTATAAAAGACAAGTATTCTATGGATCAAAATACATCAATTGAGGGAACTTGTTAGAATATTAAGTATGAGTGTATTAGTGTCTTTACATTGTTATTTATTATTTTATTTATTATCAACTATATTATTTATTTTTATTACTTATTTAATATTATTAATATTAATTGAATGTGCCGGAGAAATTGAATATGCTGGATTAAAAAAATACTGAAATGTGTTATGAAATGATAAGTTTGATGAGATAAATGTTGTATGATGTATATTAAACGTGTGGAAGATATTAAATGTGTTGAATTAAAAATTAATAAATTTTAAATGAAATGATTGGTTAGATGGAGTAATTAATGATGTAATTGAGATTAAACTGAATAATGTTACTGTTTTCAGGTTCAATGCTTGTTAAATTTGAGGTTAGTTAATCATAGAATTTATATACAAAAAGGAAAGGATGTCTTAGTTGTCTTGTCTTTTTGCCTATCAATTGCCTTGACATGCACAAGTTGAAGTGCCCTGATCGTATGCATTTACTTGTAAGTTGTATCTCTTGCAAGTTATACTACGCCTGAGTACATGAGTTGCACTACGAGGAACCAGATTGGTTAAAATAATAGTAGCATTCTGATATAACATGTGCAAGAATGCTAACTGGGTCAAGCTTTTTCCAAATGTATATTACTAGTCTCGTGCATATTTTTCTTATTTGTAGCGGCCAGGTGGCATAGTCCACCCTTTCCTTATCCCTCCAAATATACATTTCCTTTCTACTGATTTGAAACATAAGTAGGAAGGCTTGGTAGAAAGATGGGCCAACTATAGCGCGTGGAGCTTCATGTTTAGCTCATTAAATAGTAGACCGTTTGGGTATAATTGGCTCATTCAGGTTTTAAAAAAAAACAAAAAAAATTAACCAAGCCCTAAACAAGTAATTAAACTTGTAATTTTCACGGGCCATTTTTACCATGCTGACTTCAGTTTGTTTGATAAACAAGTTCAAAGTAGAAGTCAAATTCAGATTTATAAGCAAATGAACAGAGCGTAGCAGGAACAAGCCTCACATATCCCTACTGACTCGCCGATGGCTTAGTTGGATTAAAGCTAATGATACAGAAAAGATTACAGTAACATACCTGCCATTCATATTATAAAAGTAACCTCATCAATGTCAGAGAAAATGTTACCTGCTTGTTAGTCCCAGTTGAATCTATTTGCCATCCCTGCTCATATGTGGAACAAGTCAACAAACTTCAAGCAAATCAACAGGAAATAAAAGAAACAAAAACAAAAAGGAGCCACCCAATGTTTTCACATGTGGGAGGTAACTTTTGCCATATAGCTGTATGAACTTTAGCGTACCAGATGACTTGTCTTCTTCTTCTTCTTAGGTTTTTTTGATGTTTCAGCATAGTCGTATGGAAAATCCTGTTCAAATTCTCTGAAAGACTCAACGTCCACTCCTCTCTGGAACTGAGATCCACCCCACGAAGTACTCTGGTCATCCTGAAATGAATTAGCATCTCCACTAGAGACTGTTTTGGTTGGAGCCTGTAAACCCCCAGAACCACCAGCACTACTCAAAACCCTCTGCCTGGAAGCAGTGCGTATGCGTTTTGTCGGAATTGACCCAAGACTAAGATCATTGGGAGGCCTCTTTCCCAGTGAAGAGGGCTGTGGAACCCCAATTGTGCTGTGTCCATAATCATTTCCCACGTAATACGGACTCGAAGTGCACGATTTTGTCGATTGTTTCCTTTTCTTCTGGGTAAACTTTGGTGATTTGCAACCTTCGGAGGCTCCTGATAAATGATATGTGCTTGTTTCTCCCTCATCCTCATCATATAAAGCTTCATATCCAAAATCTGATATTGAAACATGTTGAGTAGATTATCAACAAATTCATCACATGAACATATAAAGGTCACCATTACCTGAACCACCATATATAGATGCCTCAACCTCCTCCGCACTAATATTGTGAGCTTTCTGAAAATATTCAATTCAATGAATGAGGAGAAATTCAAGTCCTAAAAGCAAGCATGTTTGATCAACACCTTGCAAAATAAACATAATCTGGTCATGATGAATGAGTTCTTTTACTAAACTGAAACATAAATCACATCACCAGAGTGAGGAAACAGGGGTCTGAAATTCAATTCAACTATTAAATGATCTACCGTGTTCATAATAATTTTTAGTTACTGCAAATGTCAACTTGTTTGCCATCAGATTTGGAAGCAGGACCAAATCATGCAATAAACAAATATATCAATGACCAGACATTACCTCAGACTGTACCAAATAAGACTCTATAGACTTTCTGTAAATTTCCATTGCACCAGGAGGAACTGTATAGAAAAGACTTTCCTGCATTATGAATACCCATAAAAAAAATTAATAACATAATGCGATTATTAAAATAAATATCGACTCTGGCTGATGCAAGGACTCATTAAGATTTTAAGATTTAGTTTCTTCTTTGAGGGTTTTTTAGTCTTTTTATGTTATTAGGGTTTTTATTGAGCCTATAAACTATGTTGTTGAATTCAACTTACTCTATATGCAAAAACTAATAATAATGATTCCTACCGTATCTCGAAAATTGGTATTTGTTTTGTTGAGTAAACATATAACTATATGTCCTACATCACATCAAAAAAAAAAACTACATGTCCATCAGTTGCACTACACTGGGGCCCTTAGGGTCACCCAACCATTGCACTACAACATGAGCCTAGCATCCTTAAAACAAATAAACAAACAAATATCTTCCTCTTTGGATACTGATCTAGTCAACTTAATGCAATTGAGGGATTAGATGAAAGATAAAGAAAGACATAGACAGCGGTAGTCAACAGTTATCCAGATCTATTTAAATACAAAGTGAGTGGGGCATACTTCCGTAAGATGATCCTCCCAGGGTGTTTCCACAATCCCCAACTCAGATGTGCTATCAGGAGTCATTGATTCATCACCTTGGAGAGGAAGAACACTGGACTTGTTGTGTTTTAAAAACTTAGCAGCATATCCCTGTAATGCAGATGTTCTCCTAGGTTTTCCTTCATCTAACTCTTTGCTCATCATCTGTCCACACCAGAATAGACATGAAGGACGCATTGTGCCCAAAGGTCAAAGTAGTTTTAATTAAAACAGAACTTTTGTAATGCCTGTCATTCAAATTTCACCCCAGTAGAATGGTAAGAGAATGACAATAGCATCTTCAACGATCAGTTATAGGAAATTAACAGTGGCCCAAAATCTGAAGAAGACAAAAACTCGTGCAGATTATAAGCCAGTAACTTATTCTTCGAGCTAATCACATTCCAAAAACAACTGCAACCCTTTCTAGTATGTTGTTTGTTTCTTTAAATGCAAGGATTATTAATATTGACTTGCACACGATAGACATATTACACCAATTATCTATCAGCTTAAAATTTTAGGTCATTTAGTCGTTCGACATTGTAGCAGAGACAAGTTTTCCTAGAGTTAGTTTGAATTTGAACCATGCAAAATACCTTTACTAAAGACCCATAGTGGGGTCATGTGGTTTTGTCTGTGACGGGGTCCATTCTTCAAGCCCAAAGTCGACTTTCGGGTGAATGGAAATGTTGAAGAGAGTATTATATATATTCAGCTCGTTATCTACTAGCTTAAACTTTTAGGTCAATTGATAGCTCAACAAAGATTCAAGAAGACTATTAGCATAACATGTTAGATATCTCTTGCATGTACTGAGAAAATAAGTTCAACTACCGGCAAGGAATAATTGAATACCTAACTGTATGAAGATGACGTATTAACATATTAACTGAAGTGGCCACCAGACTACAAGGTATAGCAAATAATCTGCTATAATAGCTTCACTAACCTTGTTCTCAAAAACTTTATTTCCATCAACAATACTTGATCCAACAAAATCATATTTGCTGTTTTCTTGGCTACCATTTAGGAGCACCCCTGCGGACACCCAAAACTGCATGACAGACTGAGCAAGAGTGTGGGCCCTCTTTTTTTGCCTCGCACATTTATTTTGTTCCCCGAGTCTCAACCTAGAAGTAGAAGTGACCGCACGGCATACCTGAGCAGCAGCACTCATCTTCCAAAGACGCTCCTATAATTAAATCATACAAAAAAGGAAAAAGTTGAGCAACTTAATGTATGTGAATGTTGATACAAGCCCTGCATGACACATCTGTTTCCAAAGATCTTACAATAAAATATAGCTCATTTAAAGCACTAACAATATGAATTATGCACAACACACACCTGTGCAAAATCATTTGCCAACCACACCATTTCCTCTAGGACAAAATCCCATTGAGATTTCAGCCGATTTACCAATGGTAAGGTACCAACATATAACTTAGCACTCCTCCTCCGCCTAGCCTGCTTACCATGATAAACGCTAAATCTTAGTTTAAGAAATACATAGGCAGGTTTTAGTCTATTTTGAGGTTATGGCCAGGTGAAGATTAAGAGATCACCTCTATCATTTGTGCCTCCTCCAAAACTAAATCCTCGCGAGCCTTGTTTGCCAATTTCAAGTGGTTATCAAAACAAGTTTCAAGATCTGGAACATGTGTAGAATATCCCACCGCCCGATTATTTTCAGGAACCACACTAGCAGATAATCCTAAAGATCCCCGATGGATGCTAAGAATGGTAGTTTCTTTTTCGGGGATGGAATTATCACCTAACAAGATACTATCCTTTTTGCCAATTTCTGATATCACTTGGTCATTTTGTTCGAATCCTTTGGTGTGGGAAGAATTATTCCCCTTATTATGCCAAGCGGATGAACTTGTGTATATCTCTTCCCTGGCTTTGACAATATAACTGCTGCTAGCAAGGAGTTTGTTAGCCAAATTATGGCCTGTAATAATACCACCATTGGCAACACCTCTAGTTTCATCTTTTTCCTGCACCATCTCATTACCATCTAAATTAAGTGTACATTCACGTTTAGATGTTTGTTCTGTGGGAGTTTCAAGTGAATCAACTTTCCCTGGACTGACAGAAATGTTATTCTCATTGTTTACATCTAAACTTAGGCTAGTTTGGGTACAAGAAGACTCTGAATCCGATCCTTTTGTGCCAAATGCTACATGGCTATTCTGAAATTCGGTTGGTATTTTCATATCTATAATTACGTCACTAAACCGATTCCGCTTATCAGTACCACTTCCGTTTGCAAGTTTTTCTGAAGCTTCATAAGATGGACATTTAGTACATGAAATGTTGTGCATATTTTTTACAGAGGTAACATCCAATCTAGCCTCATGTAAATTTCCTTTAGTTAATCCAGTATTATCATGAGACCGTGCAACATCCAATTCACAACCATCAGAAATTGCAATTTCGGAAACCACATCACCATTTGAGCTTGCACCCTTGGGATTAGAAATCAAAGCATTCTGGTTCTTCTTATCATTTACTTCAGCTACTAACCCTTTTGTCTCCCTCATTCCCAAACGATTAGGTAGAGAAGATTCATGGCCACTACGACTCTGAACTCTATCTGCTGACCTTGATCGGACAACATCGCGATTCGATCTGGACCTGTTCCTTCGAGCATAAGGGCGGAAGATGGCTGAATCTTCTACTTTTTTGGCGCTTTGACTTCCATCCTTCTTGGATGACCATTCAGATTGAGAAGCTTCATTCATTTTACTGGTACCAATAGGGTTTTGTCTTCCTTTAAGCAACCCATTTTCAGCATCAAAAAGTACAAGATTATCAGCACTGTTGGGTTCACAGATCGCAAGCACCCCTGGTCTACCGCTACTTCCAACTGAATTTCCATGAGGAGACGCATTCAATACATAACTACTGTTTTCCTTACTGTAATAACATAAAAATCGAAAATGGTGGTAAAAGGAGTAGTGAGAATATCAAGCTCATTTATGCTTTCTAGATACATGGAGAGGTAAAATGTATACCTAGTCACAAAATGCTCTGGATGTCGATCGGAAAGTGAAGTAGACTGGACGCTAATGGAAGATGCATACCAATGCTTGAAATCCAGAGCATCTCCACCCTGCAAGGAAGGAATATTTAAGTTATTTTCATTAATAAAGGAATTGCAACTAAAATGAGGTGAATGATCATACTTTCTCAAGATATTCTATCAGTCTTCTCGTTTCTTCGCGAGAATCATACTGCTGTCTATTATAGACAAGAATAATTTATTGTATTACATTAGGAAACAGAAACCATATCTAACGTAAATAAAAGGAGGGAAATGGCAAGAACAAACATTACCTGAATTCTGCTTGAATATTCTCAATTGCAGCCTGACTTGGAGAGGTTTTGATGCCATTATCGACTCCGCCATCAATAAATCCCCCCATTGAATCAACCTCGTGCATTATACCTCAATGCCTAAAGTGTATTCCCACTAATGGAAGGATCAACAGATTTTCTAAATAAAAAAGATTGTCAGAGTAACATAACGAATAAATAATCCACTCAACAATGTATATCCTCGAATAAACCATATTTATCTCCAACATCTCAACAATAAACTAGCATATTATCAGTGTTCACACAAAAACGAGAAATCCTATTTCTCCTAGTCCTAGCCGTATGCAACAAACAATGCCTACTTATTTGCCCCTTCACGATTGGTGTCACCTCAACCTTCAGATGTGAAGAACGGAAGTTAATGATCCACTCCTCAAGTTTAAGTTGAACAAAGGAATTGGAATGTTAATAACATATATTCCTATTAGTAATTGAAGCTATTAAAAAATCCATGTATTGGCAGCAATAATATGTAATTCTGAGCTATAGTAGTTATTAATACATAAATACATATCATATTAACTTGTGCTATAAAAGCACTGATGTCTGTTTACATTTAGCAACAACTTTGTGAAAAATGCTTGCCACCAACAATTTCCTCATAATTGCCAAATATTGTAAGCTATAACTTCAAAAGGGTAGCTACTAAATAAACTCATACAGTAGCTTAATTTTCCACAAGACCATAGTTAAGCATGCACATTTGCAACACAACCAACTAAACTAAACAAATTATACAGAAAATCATACCCTAATGTGAATTGCACCTCTATTTCACATTCTCAAAACCACATAAGTCACCTTGAATTGCAATTATGGGAGCTGAGAACAGCCAGGAAGCTTCTGATCGAGCTTTCTCTCTCCTAGGGTTTTGAATTACGGAACATCCCTCAATCAAAATGCCCCAAACTAGACCAGAACACAAAACCTATACGCAAATGTAACTCAAAGGCGAGCTATTGAGCTCCACAAGTCCTTTGGTTTCCCTTTCCAAAGTAATTGTTTCCCTTTCGTGTTCTAATTTGGAGTTATGATGTTGTTCGGGACAGATAGAGAAAATTGCAGTTTGCGAGCTCTGTGAGTAATGGACTGGGCATGAGGAAGAAGACGAAGAAGGCCTTTGATAATTTGGCCCGTTTTGGAGTTCTTGTAAATTACTAAGATGAGTTAAAGCATATGTTTCAGTTAAACGGGCGTGTTAATTATTCTTGAATTTAATATAAGTTTGAGTCAAATGTAAACAAAACAAATTAGATAAACTTAATATACTTATACAATATTTTATACAAATTTAAAAATTCTTATATTAAGAAAAATAATATCATATTCAAATACACGTAGACTTTTGTTTTTATTTTTTTTTGCATTTCAATAAACGGAGGTTTTGTCATTTTGTTAAAAAGTAAAGTATTTCAACACTTGGATCGAATAACTTTAACCCATTTTCAAGTACACGATCATTGTTTGCATTTGCAGGTATGAAGTCTTATCACCTTTCGAAAGCGAAAATAGTTATCCGTTATGACGTTTAGAAAATTAAGTTTGTATAAAAATTTAATATTATATTAAATTTCATAAATTAAATTTAATTGTATAAATTCTTTTTACAATATGTTATATATTATCACAATATTTTTTATAATCATAAAAATATGGATTATAAAAGTAATATTTGATTAAATATAATAAATCAAAATTAATTTTAAATTGATCGAAACCTTATTAT
>JAYMTC010000868.1:0-10438 GCA_036897605.1 Melianthus villosus
AATAAAACGTACTACTATGTGTAGCTAGGACACATATATAATAGTAAACTATATAGCTATCATGTGTTGAATAAATTCTTTAGCCTCTACAGATCTATTATACTACTAGACCAACAACCGACAATATGGAATCAAAATCAAATCAATAATTATCAACCATGTATTGACCTTCTTGTGATAGGTTGCGATTAATCTCACATGAACATACACCACAGACACATCTGCACACACCTAAACATAAAACACAGCACACACTTGAATAGACATCCACGCAGACACACACCTGCACACACTTGCATTTTACAAAAAAAAACTATAATTTCATAAACTACAACCAACACAATCTAACAACAAAAACTGTATATGCCAAAATATTGGAAATTTCCTAAACAAACTGGTAATTTAACATTTTACAAAAATATGAAACTTCGAATATTGTACATCATTTACACAACCAAAGTTTCATAGTGAGTAAAAAAAACTAAAAATCTGAACTTCCAATATTCAAATTATGTTCCCGACATTGTTGGCCACTGTAAATTCACTTGATCTGTCATCATTTTCAACTCTGATATTGTAGTCCATAAATACTCCCACTTGATCCCCTCCATCCTCTTCATACCATTCATCTTATTGGTATCCTTAGTTTACCCTTCCTTACCTACAAAATCATAAATCATAAACCATCAATAAAGTTGAATTATGAAAGACCAACATCAATAAATGTGACTTACAATTTCTCTCCTTTTATATTTCACATTGGAGTTGAATTCTAACTCTTGATTGGCTTGTGAAAGTTATGTAAGATTAAATGAGGACTTAATTATGAAAGACCGACTAAATAACAAAATACAAAATACGCTTACAGTTGAATTTTTATCTCGAAAACTTTTAGAGTATGTGTTATGTACAAAATGTATTAATTATCTTTAAAAAAATTTAGGATACCATACGAAGATGACTGGAAGCATTGACGGAGGAGGAACAAGCTGATCCTGAAATTAGAGAGAAATTTTCATGAGTGAGATTGGTGTTAGTAACCATGGACGGGCGCTAGGTGTCGGTGTAGACAACAGACCCAGTCACATATTATCCTCATCATCATCATCAACTCGTGGTCATCGTACTGAGGTTTCATGATTGCAGCATGAGATGGAGGAATTGAAATCGAAACACGTAGAAGAAATGAAAAGAATGTCCTTACAGCTGGCTGCCCAAGCGAAACAACTAAGCGACCAAGAAAAACATACAGAAGAAATGGAGAATCGTATGATTTGAACTATGCAGAGTGCAGACATAAATATTCCATTAGATTCTCCAACTCCTAATTCTACAAAATGCAGCAGATTTGGGTTTAATCATCAGTCATCAAGGACGAATGGATATAAGAATTGAGATGAAAAGCCAAGATTGGGTTGGATACACAGAGTTTGACTTATTACTTTTGTGTTGAATTATTACTTTTGTGTAATTACTTTTATATAATAATGTTATGAAATTAGATTCTATTGACTTTTTGAGTTCCAATATAATGTGTATAAATAGGTAAATATGCAGGTGAATAAACAGGTATATTATTGAGTATAAAATTAGTAAATATAAAAAAAAGGTAGGAATGGCAACCAACCATTCCTAATATAGTAGCGCGCGGGAATCCACTTTTAGGGACGATCAAAACCCGTCCCCAAAGAATGTAGGGACGACACATCTCCGTCCCTAAATTATTAGGGACGGGCATTATTGAAGACGGCACATCCCCGTCCCTAAGGACGTCCCTAAAACAATTAAGGACGACATTTTGAGCTTTAGGTACGGCATTTGGCCGTCCCTAATACCTTACTTTTTTGTAGCGAGTTATGACCGGGTAAGCTATATTTTCTACGCTTCAACTCAATAAAATTACTTTACAATTTGCCAAAAATTACATTTCTAGATGCTTCATCAGCTCCTATTCTCATCATTTTCTTTTTCCTCTCAAGCATCTCCTTTAATGGTGGGGGTGGATTAGATCTAATGGTCTTTCATTCATTCATTTGGATCCTTATTAGATTCATCAAATGGGAGTAAATTGTTTCAAATGTCTTCAAACTGTCAGATTTTCCACAGCCATGGCATGAACAATTGAGATTCCTATCAAATCTCATTTGTAGCATATGCACATTCTACCTTCTAATGTCGACTGAACATTGATCTCCTCGATGTTTAACTTCATATTTTCCCCATTCCATATTACCGACAAATTGAAAGCTTTAGACCTCAACATCTGCAATTTTTTCCTTATGGTTGGACATATGACTCTCTTCTTCCTTGACATGTAGGCTTTCCTTATTTGAATCATCATCATGCAATACCTTTGGATTTCCGCAAAGCTAGTTATGAACAACTTATCTCTGAACTTCATAATATCCCTATTAAAATGTTCACATTTATTGTTGAAAAACATGCATGATTTGGTTGTCGTAGAGAATGCATGTCTTCAACACTAGTCTAAGGATTGCGTGAGACCAGATTCACTTGTTTCATGTCGCGAACTAAGATCTTTCAGAAAATGTATGAAGAAGTCAACATAGGGAAAAATGTATGGGAAGGAGACGGTGAATTTGGAGATTTAAGGTTTATAAGCATCTGTATGGTCGTATCGTTATTGGTGAAGAAAATGATCGGTTAAAAATCTCGCTATAGTCGATTAACTAAATATATTTTTAGGACTTTTTTATATTGCTTTTCAAATATTTAATATAAATATTTTTGCTTAATTCTTAAACAAAAAATGCAGCAAAAAAATTGTTATAAAAATTCCATGGAATGTATACAAATATTTTTATTTTACTTTTATAAAATAAAATATTAATATATTGGAGAACACATTCATATATTGTAGAACACTTTCATATAAAATAAAAATATTAATTTTGTTATTAATAAAATATTTTATTTCTATCAGCGTTGGTTCTTGAATCAAATATATAAATGTTTATCGTTGGTGGTTTGGTTTTAAAACTAACTAATAATACCCTCCTCGACGGATTTGGAGCCGCCAATCATCCATGCAGAGCATGGTAAGAAATCACAAGAGTTCTCATTAACAGCCATACTGTGATAAACAAAGATGGCGATGATTCACGTTTTATCTATTGGGAACACTTTCATATATCTACGTGATGGCAATGGCAATGGCAATCGCAATCGCAATCCTCAATGTAACAGTTCACATGTCTAAATTCCAAGGAATCCAATGAGAAGCAGTATTTGGTACATGAGTTCTCAAAGTCTACGAATCCTGATAGCTTATTTTGCCGTTAACTCTTCAATTGAGAGTATTGAATAGACTATAATTCGAGATTTTATGACTAATCTTAAGATTCGTCGATTCGTTAATTATTAAAAATTTAAAAAATTTAAATTCGACGAAGATTTGTCGATATATATAATTAAAATGATACAATATATAGATTAAATAAATAATTTCAAAAATAATTACGAATATATAAATTTATTATATTAAAATACAATAAATAATTCAAATAATTATATTTTGTTATTTTTTACTCTATTATATTAAAAGTTATTATATAAAGAAAAGAAGTTTATGTACTTATTCAAATTTAATTAGACAAAACAAGAACACAAAAGACTCCTGTACAAAACAAACTGTAGTTTTTTGTTTTTTGTTTTTTTTTTGGCAAAATGGTTTTCTAACTTGACTGTCAATTGGTTTTGTTGTTTGGTACAGTTTTATTTCGCATTAGTAAGAGACTGATTACTGGTTTGACTGGAAATACTGATTTTGTATATTATACATCTCTGTTTGGCAATTTATGGAGTTGAATTTGATGGATCAAAACAATTTTACTCTTTGAAGCTAAAAGAAGTGTGAGGTCTCTCAAAGATGAATGCAAACTTTGCTTCAATTTACCAAGTTTGAGGAACAGTCGGACATTGATTGTCAAAAAAGTTATAGCAGAACTATTTTTGAATGAAACAACAGCCTGTGTGATGCAGAGCACACATTGCAGACACAATAATGCCTGCCGCTCCAACCCTGTCCGGTCGGGTGCAATTGCAAATAGCTTGGTGTGCCTATACACAATATCCTCTTCCTTCCAATTTATCACATGTGAAATGTTCCAATGCTAAATGATTGAAAACATAAAAACCAAGAGCAATTGATTAACTGGGGTTTTTAACATATCATATTCATACTATATATTTACTAAATACTTCAGTTCATGTCAATATTGGGTCATCTATGGAATCAACACAAGCTTGTAAGACAAAATTTATAAATACTTTGTTACTCGAAATTCAGTACTGAAATACAGTGGGAGACACGTACAATCAACATATTATTTGACACCTCTCAATGAGAAGAAAAAAGATTGATACGTGGAACCCGTCATTGCGTGCTTCAGGTATGATTAAGTGCATCCTCTTGTACCTTGATACTTTTGAAACACAATTGAAACATATTACCTTGCTGTGCAACTACTTTCTGGTCATAATATGAACTTCAAGAATTCGGCAACATAAAAATGGGCTAAACACCACCTGATACAAGATGAACTAGGCAGCCTGCCAACTTTATGATTTCAGAATCAAAGCAGTATGCCATTTGAAACATATACCAACAAATGCATATACTCAATAACTTCCTTTGTGACCATCTAAGAACTTGAATAATTCACTCAACTCTTTGTCATGTCCGCGGTCAGTACACAGCTGTCTGAAGCAAAGAAGGTAATTTTGAAATGGGAAGTAGGAGTTGAGCTATGGTGCGATGCACCACCAATCAGCTTTCAAGGTTTACTCTGGTCCTATATCTATTTGGAGGTCCTCGTCTGTTCCGATAAAACGAGCGAGGGTTTGAATGGGAATCTGTTCTCTCAGCAAAATTTGTTGCTTCCACATTTCTCTCCCTCTTAACCTCATGACGAGGGAATTTAGGTGTACTCAAATTCTTTGTGCTGTCCACTTCATATGGCTTGATTCCATGCAAATCAGGTTCTGGAACAAACCTAATAGGATGTTTGGACTCGTCCATCTTTCTAAAAGTGATCGAGATTCTAAAATGAACATTTGGGATACAGAAACCATTAATACAGGCATCAAAATATAGTTGCAGAACATAAATATGATGAATATCGATTTATACCTCTTTGTAGGAACTGCTGGGACACAATGCTTGGCCACATCAGCACCATTTCCATTCAGGACTAGCACAGATCTGCACAGAGATACTTATCAATACGAAGACATGTAATGACTAGAAACAAGCAAAAGGTAACACCAAAATTATTAGAATAGCTTGCAAAATCTACTTACCCTACAGGAAGAGGGATTGCAATTGGACCTGCAAACTCACCAGCAGCCACAACCTTCAAGTTCGATCCAAAAAGTATATCACACTCGCTGAGGAATGACACAGTACAGAAAGGACGAACAAAATCGTGATTGTCAACATGAGGAGGTATACAGTCTCCTTCTTCATAGATATTGACAATACAACTATCAGGAACACAGGTTGGAGGAAGTACATGCCATCTGACCAGCCTCCTAATAATCACCTTGAAAAGATGAGGTATAGGATCTACGAGTTCCCTCTGAAGGATGCCTGGTGGATTACCATTTTTATCCTGCAATTAAAATATCATAATCAGCTTACCTCAGATATATGATATGATTGAAACTGTGACATATTGGCACCAATAGAAAACTTACAATTGCATAATTGTAACAGCAACCAAACTGGATAGTTTCACGTCCTTTTCCCCTCATCCACTTCTGGGGGGCAGTAAATGTCCGCTCTGCAACGAGTGTTTGAAATGTAATTACAATCCTTCAGCATGTATAACTATAAAATTGTATTAAATAACAAACAGCAATTTGTCGAGGACACCCTAATTCACAATTTAAAAGGATCTGTCCTATCTCATTTTGATACAAATTGAGTGCGTATTTATTTGCATCAGCAACTTATGACAAGGAGCACATCACTTATAATCATTACAGAACCAATGATCTCAATGGTGATCCATGATGGTAACCAACAATAATAACTTACCGCAACAAAGGCGTGCAACTTCAACCATTCCTTACAGAGGTGAATAATATAGCATCAATATTACAATGCCTAACAAGGTCACTAATTATTACATTAAAGGCAACACATTCGCATATAAGCCCATAAGAAAGCACAAAAACTGTCATGTTTTTAACATATCAATTGTCTTTAAGTTAGTCTATGACCAAATAAGTATGTTGAAATAACTTACCTCGCAACTCGCCTTTTCTCCCCTTCTCCTGAAGCATATAAACTTCATCAACTACCCTTTTCTGTTCGGCGGCACTAAATATACCAGTGTGAAGTTCCAGTCCCTCGAGAATATTAACAAGCTTCCCTTTGATCCTTTCCAGACAGATAAAATCTTTCTTCCGCTTCACATTCATAAAACGAATGTACTCTCTCTGTTCTCTCGGCAACTTGGGATTCTCAGCCTTTGAAATCCTCAACTCTCCAATAGAGGCATTTACAATAACCAACTCCTTGTTTAAAAGCTCTTCCACCTCATCCTCTTCTTCTGCTTGAAGCTCATCTTCCTGAGCCATATCAGCCCATGATATGCGAGGACCCGGGGTACTTAATACTGGGGATGCATAACCTGCTTTATCACTTGTAGAAACTTCTGGCGAACATTCAGACCACCCATTGGCTCCATCTTTCCAACTACCCAGGGGGTCCTCCCCATTTTTTCCACTGGCAAATGACTTTGTATCAGAATCTTCGCAATTATCCTTAATTGCATGCAACTCTGTAGAATTTGGGGTACAAAGATCGCTGTGCCCAGAGCAGAGAGCTTCTCCATCACCTTTAAATTCTACAAACACAATCATAAACAAGAATTAAGTCAACACCATCAATCGTCAATAAAGACTGAAAACTTTATAAAAATTATAAACTGCAGAAAACCTTGATGCAAACAAAATTGAAATCCACACAAAAAAACCGTATATTGGAAAGAAGACTATGGCTATTGGTTTGGTACTAATTGATTTAAGCTATGAAATAAGAATGTAATATCAACACTAGTTATTGAAATCTACGTCAAGGCCCCAAAGAACAAGTACAAAATTACACAGTCAAACTGAATAGAAGTTAATTCCAGAACCCCGTAACGTAAAGTACCGTAATTTTCAAATAAAAGAAGGCTAATTCAAACAGAAAAGCCTAAGGAAACAAATCCATAAATAATGGGCATAATATTGTAAAGATATTAATCTGATTGATGATTAATTAAAGCTATGAAATTAATTACATGAATGCAATTGAGGTTACCTGGATTAAGAGATCGAACACGATGGGATAAAATTTGAGTGCAACTAGGGCAGAGATCTCTGGAGAGAAAAGGAAGCCATGTAGATAGAAACTCTGATGCAATTCGAAGCTCTGCCGGTTGGTAATTGAGGAGAAACGGGTCGTCTTGCTTGTCCATGACTCTCACTTTCTCAGTGAGTCGACTCGGCAACGAGTTGAAACGTTGATTTGGAGACTTTTTCTTGCAGGAAATAGAGAGGTGTATAGAGGTTGAGTCATACAAGTTATGCGAGTTAAAAGGAATAGGGATACTTACGGGGGCTTTTTATAATTAGTTTGCGTTAATTTTGGAAAGCGAATATAATTTGCCTTACAAGCCCACAAAATAAATTTAACTAGTATTTACAAAAAAAAAAATTAATACTTTTTTCTAATAAGTCAATTCATTTGCTGCAGATCCATTCTAAAGTCATATTGACTATCTTATATTAAGTTAATTGGGTCATATGTGAAATATGCAAAATTCAAGTAAGGTGGGTCTAACTAGTGCTTATACCTTAAGAACAAAATGTTTTATGTGCTGGCCAATACATAGACTCATTTTCATAGAACTTTAAATTATAACTTTTAATTTTATGGCTATAATTATATGAGTGGTCTCAATATTGAAGGACACTTATACATGAATTTGGCAACTCTAGCTTATGCGATGTACCTAGGCGTCAATACCACATAAAAATGAGATAAACAAATAAGACAAAGAAAAACGCCCAATAATTAGATCATCGTTGAAACCATGCTTTTCTAAAGTTGCCTTTTGAAGAATCATGTGAAAGATTATTATTGTACTTCTGAAAAAATAAGAACATCACAAAGGCAATGACTATTGCAGTTACAATATAAAAATAACGAAATAAATTGTACCGAGTGATGTTGAAGCAAGGCATTCTAAATCGCAAAAATATCAAATAAAATGTTGTAGGTTAGGGAGCAGAGAATCATTTTTGGTGATATGAATATATAAGCTTAATTAGATGAATTGCAGTATCGCCAGTGGCGTCATTGTCGTGAGTGAGTAAGAAGTTTTGCAGAGGTAGAAGTTTTGTAGAGATAATGGTATTGTTGCTGAAAAAATGTGAGTTCGACTTGGGCTTCGCGTAGTCTGCAGTTGAGCCAACTAAAACCCTACGATGATCAAGTAAATAAGTGTGTTTTGAGTAGATGACTAATAAACATAAACTCTATAATACTCATCTTATAAGGTTGTCTCAATGATAGTGCCAATGGAAGCCCCTCACACACAAATCCGAACACTTGTATGTATACAAGTATGTGAACTACAAGTGTGTTGTATAATCATGAGGCGAATTTGTCGTCAGAGTGGATTATAGCGCTTACATCACATAGAAACAAACGATGACATATAGAAAAAATTGAATGACAAATATGGATGAATTTAGCAATTTCAGCTTTTGCAATGTACCTAAGCGGTAAATACCACATAAAAATTAGATAAAAAAACAAGGCGAAGATAAATGACCAATAAATCAGATCAAATGAGTCTGACTTATACTCGTCCAAACTTGAAAACACAACAAATATAAGAGAAGTCGGTTGTTGAGCTGACTAAAACCTAACAATGATCAAGTAAATATGTGTGTTTTGAATTGATGACTAAAAGAACAGAACCTATGTAATGTTCAACGTATGTTTCCAAAGTAAGAGATGTGGTATTTATAGGGTTGAGGATTGGCAGTTACAGACATTTTAAGATTGCACATTATTACCTAATAGAACTGTATGCGAACCGGACTATCCGCGATACAGATTGATGCCCACTCGACCTAGTCCGACTTGGTTCGCAAAACTTACATGAAACGAGTCGAGTTCGAGTACTATCTTAGGTCCGTTTATTTATTCGGACCGGATTAGGTAGTCCGCGATACTACTCAAGTCCGTATTAAAAATAAAACATAGACCTTCTCCAAACCCTAAATATTTTATCGGCCCCTCTCTTTCCCACAACCAAACTTCCAACACTCCTGCAACCAAACTTCCCACCCTCATGCAACCAAACCTCCCTTCTTCCAGTAACCAAACCTCTTTCTGCAATCAAACATCCATTCTTTCAATAACCAAACCTCTCTTCTACAATCAAACCTCCCTCCATAAAGCTATATAATGCACGCCTTTCTACCTGTAGATCGATCGCCTCCCTAGGACGAATATCACATCGGCGTTGCTCCTCAAGTCCATGACGACAACTCTCCTCCCTTCAATCAACTTCATCTCGGGATCCTCTCATCTCGCTGCAACAACGATTCTGCTTGTTCTTCTCGGCAGCAAGGATTTTCTTCTCCCTTGTTTCTTTATAATTTATGTTGGTATACTGATATTAAGATGCACTTCTGAATTGATTTGGTTGTTTTAATGATTTTTGCTCCCTCAGTTCGGATTTCGTGAGTACTAGACAAGTACCCGCTAATTGAGTTCCGCATCACTTTTTATTACCCGGTTCGTGTTCGATTATACTCGAACTCGACGCATTTTATAGATACCCTGTCTGAGTCTGACCCGGCTTGAGAAAATTCGGTCCGTTTAGAGCTCTACTACCTAACAAGTACATTATTGTTCAAGCTTAAATTACATCACTGAATCATGTATATATGCAACATGCGATCGTTGTTGAAATGGCATTAGCTCTATATTATCTTTTACATGTCACTTCATTTTGGTGTTTACACGCCAACCAGTCGTGAATTGCAACAATACCAAAAGAGAAGCCCTCTACAAATCAATGCATACTGCCGATGGAAGCCCCCACAAATATGATGAGTGAACCAAAAAAAATTTCAATGGCTTCATAATATTTGACGACTCCTTAACCTTTTAGGTGTACAAATATATGAACCACAAGTGCGATGTAAAACAAGGGGTGAATTTGTCATCGTCAAAGTGAATTACATTGACTAAATGACTCAGAAACAACCTGACGACAAATAAACAATATTAAAAGACAATTATGCATGAATTTGACAACTTCAGCTTATGCAGTTTATGTGGCAAATACCACATAAAAATGAGATAAACAAATAAGGCAAAGAAAATGCCCAATAAGTCAGATCA
>JAYMTC010000869.1:0-10436 GCA_036897605.1 Melianthus villosus
ATTACTATGGAATAAAGACCCACTATAATGGAGTCATTCATTTGCATTCATACACCATAATGGGTATTAATATTGGTAGTCTAAAGGTCTCCCTAGTTCTAGTATAAATAGGATAAGTTATTCTTATATTCAAATGTGTCAAATAATATAAATCCTATTATTCTATATTTTCTTCTTCGAAGAGTTTGATCGTAAAATAAGTTGAATAACACTGTTTCTATCTGTGTTTTGAGTTTAGTAGAAGGGTTTGCTAAATGGATTCATATTTTTAGGGTTGAAATTGGCAGGTTCAATGTGCAAAAAGGTCACCCACTCAAATAGTTGGGCGATTCACTATTGTTACTTCATTCCAAGTTATTGTTTTATAAATAGGTATTTTCTGCCATAACCCCATATTCGTACTGGAGAATTCAGAGAATTCAATTCCATGACATTGGTAGGTGGAGCATTAAGCGTATTACTAACCGTGTATTGTGCTTTTTGATTAATTCCCAATGAAGAATATTATGTAAGTTAAAAAACAGTATTGTCAAAGGCGATCAGAGTGCTCGCATAGGCACTCAAGCAGGCTCCACCAGGTGCGTTCCATTGTCTAAACATGTTTTTAGGCAGGATTGTTAGTAAGTTGAGGCGATCGAGCCATTGGGGTGCCCAAGGTTGCTATCTGTACTAATATTTCCAGTTGAATGCTTTTTGTGGACTTCTGTTAGTTACATCATTTTGCAGGTCTTAAGATATTTTCTAGAGATTTCCAGAGATATGTTTCTATTAACATTGAAATAGAAGTGGATCGCCACCAAATGAGTTGTAGAAAAGAGGTGTCAAACATATACAGAAGACCATAAATAAAATATTTGTGAAATTCTTGTGTACTGCTCATTAGTTGCTATAATTTTGAAACTTAGATCCTCCATTTTTTCTTTTGTGTATTTCAAACTTAGCACCTCGCTTTACTCGGATGAGGGCCTAGAGTGACACCTTGGGTGGAGAGTCGTGACACCTTGGGTGGAGAGTCTTGACGCCTAAAGCTTTTGAAAACACTGATTAAGAAATAGCAGAATGATATAATCAATTATGAGGGGTTTTAATTGGATCTTTCAGTTACATGTTTGATTCATAAATGTTTATAGATATGTCGATGTCTAGGTATTACAAGTTTACTTTACTAGAAAATAGGAATTTTTCCTAATGATTACTTGGAATTTGATTTGCATTCCCGATGATGAACTTTTTGTAAATTAAAAGTAGCGGACTGATCTCCATTGATGAATAGCTGATTCTGAGGGAATATGTTATTTTACTTTTGCATATTTTCAATTATACAATTTAATTCAAGAATATCGTGACTAACTTACTAGTTGAATCTAAATTGGCTTGGAAACCTCTAGTTTGATGGTAATTGACTTATTATGTGCATCTAAATTAGATTTGAAATCTCAAGATTCTTTTTTTTTTGGCACGGTAAAGCTTGTGTTATGACATTTGAATGAGCAAAGTACAATTTTATCTTTACTTTTAAATAAATGGCAAGTGATGAAACTTTCTCCTAATGTGGCAATGCAATTAACAACCCTGGCCTATGCATATGTCTAGGCCTTCTTGGAGGTGTGGCCCTTGTGTTCTTTATGGAAGCAATTTTGAAAGACTTGGTTCTACTCCTAGTACTTTTGTGAATCACTGTTTGCCATTGGTTTATACCTTATTGGGAATTCCTTGTTTGGTTGGAACTGCCTAGCGCCCTGGTTTTCCTATCATAGCCGTACAACTATTCGCCAGAGATTCAACCTAGAGGCAAGTGATATCTCCATACCTAACCTAAATGTGCATAATTTTTTTCTTTCCCTTTTCACTTCACATTGATTCTCAGTCTATTTACTCCTACAATTTGTAGCAGTACAGCATGATTATATTTGGATATGTAGCTTTGAAATTTTCTTTTCCATAAAGTATTAGTTTTTAATCCCAGATATATGTTAATGATGATTGTTTGTTTCTTATGAAATGTTTTTATGTTCTTTTATTAGAGCTTTGCCCTAAACTTGGCATAATTTGATTGACTTGGTATCTTTTTAGTTGTTTTTTCCCCATTCGCATTGTGTATTTGTTCGTAAAACCTGGTTCTATTTGCAATAATGAGGACTTCACTTCTTGAAATGTGCTTTTTGGAGTTTCCCAGAGACAATTGTAGCCACAAGAACTACCGACTTTTGGCTGGTAAATCTTGTCCATACAGCAGTGAAAAACTGAGCATTGTTTTTCAATTCTGTACCATCATTTGAATTTTTGACAAGTTATATTCACAACTTTATCTCTTTGTAGAGTTTTCTTTTACCTTCTTACACTGTTTTTTCTATTTCATCTTTGTTCTTGAATTAGATGATTGAGTAAAATGCTGTGTGTTGTTGACATTTAACAGGGTAGCTGTGAGGCTCTGCATAGGTCTTGTGGATGCTGTGGAAGCTTTGTGGAAGATGAAATGCAACTCAACCAGTGTGAGTCAGCATGTGACTTTGCAACCCATATCTTCTGTCATGCGTGTGCACTTTGTCAGGAAGGACGTGAAATCCGTCGAAGGGTACCTCATCCTGGATTTAGAGCTCAACCTGTGGTTGTTATGATTCCTCCTGGAGAGCAGACCATGGGCGGTGCAACCGCGGAGCAGAATGCCTCAATATGAGAAGCAGTAGCCTGTCTTCTATATTAATTGCCTGGATGTATGTTGGGTTAACTTGTTAAACTGCATGATTTCATTTGCTCAGGAAGAATCTCTCTTTGAAAAATACTAATTAATAGTACACCAAATTATATACTTGGTCTATTTGTATTGTACTCTATTTCTATGGTTACCCTTATTGAACTTAAGATTGAAGTTGAGTTTGTTTCAATATAATGTGAAATGAGCAAAATACAAATTTACATTACTCATTGTTCTATGTCTTAATTTTCATTTTCTGTAACATCTAGTGTGACTTTCTGTTTCAACATGATGAGAAATGAGCAAGATACATATTTATTCTCTTATAATTTTTAGCAATTTGGCACTCTAAATCTCTCTCTCTCTCTCTCCTCTAAATAATGTTGTGAACTGAAGGGGAAAGACAATTTAGAGGAGTGGCAAGATATAGTAAATGTAGAAAGAGACATTATGAAGAAGATAGTAGAGGTCAAAACCCAAGTCCAACAGCATTGTACACCTCACTTCACTTTGTGTTGAAATCCCCCAATAAAAATCATATATAGAAATAGAAATAGAAATAAACTATTTTTATTCTTCTTTAATTTCAAGGAATATAATGACTTCAAAATAGATTTATAATCATTTAATTTGGTTTGGAGCTTAGGTATTTGAGTTCTAGTCCCCATCTTCCTCTTCATAGAATTAACTTTGTTTGATTTCTAAAAGACAGCTCCACTGTAGCTGCTGTATTAGCAATTTCAGAACCTAACACTATGTTTGCCCTGCACACCCACATCTTTTTAGATTTTTTTGTGCAGCACTGACATCAAAATCAAAATTATTAAATAAACCATCATACTTAAGATGAGCAATATTTACTAAACCATTTAAATACTCAGCTCAAAGTTTATTTTTAATAGATTCAAGTAATGAATTTTTGAATAAACAAATTTTTAATTGGTATCTGAGTGATGTATTATGTGTTCCTCTAATATCCGTGTATTTGAAATTTTCATAGTTAAATTGGATTGTTGGAAGTTAATCGAACGTGCTTAAGTTGGAAGTTAATACTCCTAAAAAAAAACAAAAAAAAAACGTGATTTGAAGAAATCATTTCCAACCGAACCGAATGATCTATCTGCATATACGTTTTATTCCGAGCTGCTCCAAAGATTTAGCTCATAAAGAGGCCCATAAAAGGAGATCCAAGCCCAACAATTAACCTTCATTTTCTTCTCAATTTCTCATCTCAGCTCGGCGGTACAAGGGTTTAAGCTTCCAACGTTCATGGACGGTTCTGCAGTAGGCTAACCTCTCTATTTCACATTCATGGCGCGCACCCTGTTTTCTCTCCTTTTCCTCAAACGTTTATCCTCTCACAACCGTAAACCCTATCTTCGTCTCAATGTCCTTTCTCCTTCCATTTCTCGTGGTTCCGCCATCAAGCCCTTTTCCACCACTCACCCAGTACCCTCATCCGATCCCAAACCCTCAAGTCTATCCGCTCGCATGAGCTTTGTCTTTGAACAAATCGACGCAATTGAAAACGAACGCTCCCAGAAAGACCAAACTCTCCAGCGTATCCGCGCTTGGCGCCAATCCAAAAACCCTAATCAAAATGCGGAATTAGGATCGGGAGAAGTTGATACTAATCCTGTTTCTACTTCAACTGAGTCCAGCCCAACCAAGTCACAGGAATTCGTCGGTTTGGATGTGAGAGAGAAATTGGAGGTGGAGATGGTGCACCCGTGGCCAGAGTGGATTGAACTAATGGAGAGATTAGTGCACCAGAACTACTTCGATCATAGGAGGAAGAATGAGGACAAAATGGTCCAAGATCTGGGGTTTGATGTTACTGGGGTTGCAGAAGAAGGATTAGATTTCACCAAGGATTTCAAGACTGTCCAGACTGCGTGCCTTAATCTCGGGAAGGATAGGTTCGACATCTTCAGGTTTGTTTCAGTTTACATTAATTCTTAGTAACTTCAGTTGTGGTTTATAGTATCCCCAGAGACTGGGCTTTTGGCAGTAGAATAAATGCCTTTAATGTAATTTTTTTTATTGTTCGTAAATAATTCACCTCAGCTTTATTTATAAGGCGTGTTTAGTCAGCATTTGAGTTAGATATGTTTAGCTGAACCTAGGTTTGCCAGAAGTTATTTAGTTATTGAAATTTTGTTGTGCAAACTGGTTTTAATTTAATTGGTTCTGTTTGAGCATATTTTGAAACGATGTGGATGCTAATTTGTTTTTAAGCTGTGTGATAAATGTTGGAATTTGCTTTCTTGATTAAGAATATGTGTACACTCCAATAAAACCTTTTTCAAATTACATATGCTGAAATAGAAAATTAATTTCAGGTCATTGTCGAGACAGGATATTCAAACTATGGTTGGTTATGGATGCCCAAGTGCGGACAAGAAGGTTGTTTTCTCTGCAAAATTACTGAGGAAGCACACTCATCTTGATGAAGGAGATGTAAGTATTACTTGATGTGGATCATTGTTTGCTCGTACTTTGAGATGTCTCCAATCAAATTATATTGTCTTATTTTGTTTCTTCTTGCTTCAGATATCTCTCTCTTCCTATTAGTAATTCATTGGGTTTTGCCTCTTCCTTGTTCTGGGTGCTTGTCTGACCACGTGAATATCTTTATGTAACTAAATATATATATAAATGTGCTTTAAGTAGTGGGAAAGTCAGAATAACGTTCATTTTGTCGTAATTATGCACACTTATTGATCACATTAACTTTGTGGAGAAGGTGCACACATTTGAAGGGGGTGGGTAGACTAATGTGAACACTTCCGTAATGGACCACGAAGTGGTATGTAAAACATTGAAAATCTAGCTTATACATATAAAAGTTCAATTTTGCTTTTTCCGACTCTTCTAAGATCTAAATATAACATAAATTCATCTCAAAAAAACCTTTTTGTTGGTATCTGTAAAAACATTATGCACGGAATTAATTTTTCATGATAAATTGTATGACTAGAAACTGCAAGCTCACAAATAATTGATTAGAATAAGATTTTTGCCCAGATTGTTATTACTTAAAAGAGTATCAACTTTGACATTCTTGATTTCTGAATAATGTGTAATAGTGTATTAGGACATGATATGCTTGTTGATATGTCAGTTTTGAAAATTATAATTTTTTTAGCTTTATGGATTCTTAAATTGGATTGAAGTCATTAACTAAGTTATAAAACCCTCGCATTTGACATATTTTGTTACTTAATGATTATAGAGCATTCCTCCCTTTTTTACATTATATCTATAAGAATAATAGTGTATGCTTTACCCGGATTTACACACTATATTTGTAAGAATTATGATGACTATCCTAAATATCACATTATATATTTGTAATCATACTGGATATCACGTTCTACATCTTTAGTAGTTTCAACTTATAATGTTATTTCCAAAGAAAACAGGTTTGGGTTTTAAAATGGTCTGAATTTTAGAACAAATATTCAGGAATGGAAATTTCAGTGACTAGCATTTTTTTGTAAACTTATTTGAACTTTTATCAAAATCGTCACCATCTATTAGTTGGAGAGATCAATCTCTAAATCCAGGACGTGTTGGAACTGAAAGCATCATCCTCTAAATATATGTTGGTATAAATATGTTATTTGTTGTGCCGGCTAAAGGTGATAAAAGTAGCAGTATTGCACTTCACCTATTGTTGAATCTTTTATTATTTCTTTTATACATTTCTAGATTTCTAATATAATTGTGCAAGCATTTTCAGGTCTGTAGTTCATGCAGCTTAAGAAGTTCCTGCGAAAGAGCTTATTTGGTAACAAATAAGGAGGATGAAGCCCGGACTATTGATGTCATGCGCGTGCTGTTGACATTTGGTTTTGATCCCATTAATGGATCAGTAGTCAATAAGTCACTCATGAAACAAAAATCGGTTAAAACTGTTGTTCGTAAGTTACTTCATGAGGTTGTTAAGTTGAGCGCAGTTCCAATTGACCCGAATCTCCCCCCTCCTGTTATCAGAAAACCTCCACCAAAAGTAAAGCAACCTCCTCCCCCTCCGAAGAAGCGTGTTGGCCGTGATGACATTGAGATGAAAAAGGGGGACTGGCTGTGTTCAAAGTATGCATCTTTTTTAGAACTTGTGATTTATCTTCTTTCTGTTATCCATGACTTGATACTTTGCATAATGAGGTTCACTTTTTCCCTTTCCGTTGCTTCATTTTATGACTAATGTTGATGGGATTTGTGAATTAAGTCCATATGCATCATTTTTACTGCAAAAAAAACAAGTGGTTTTCCAGTTATGATTTAAATGCAACTTGCCCCATTTTTCAGTTTGTTCGCAAGTGTCTTACTCCATAATAAAGTGCTTTAACTATCTTCAAGCCATAAAAAGGTACTTTCAATAAGATTTACCAATTTTCCAATGAACTGCATGGGATATATATATACACACGTGTTTTTTCCAGTAAGATTGTAGCTTTCATAAACCCATCATGATTTGAGGTTGGGATATTTATTGCCTCATTTTTCTATATAACCAAGCAATGGACATAAATCAGAGGTCTTACGTTCTCGAATGGTTCACTTGCAGCAATTTTTTGGTTTAAAATGCACCTAAACACTCACTGGGAGATACATATCTGTACTAATTTTCTAGGCCTCCCTTAGAGCTGTTGAAAAGTTTACGAGGCTTCTCTCAATTAAAGAAACTTTAATGATTGATATAGGATGGGAAGTTTAATGTCTTCTAATACCAAGGATGTATATGTCTCAGGTGTGACTTCATGAATTTTGCGAAGAATACGGTGTGCCTACAATGTGATGCCAAGCGACCTCAGAGACAACTGCTTCCAGGAGAATGGGAATGTCCCCAGTGAGTTTAAATGCATTCTATAATTTTTTTTTTCTTCATTGGTATGTACATGTTTTTTTTTTCCATTGCATTATTATGACCTTTCCACTATTTGATAGAAAGCGGTCGTAATTCAGTTAGTTCTGTTGTAACTGCTAGATGTTCCTTAATATTGTTCATTGGATTCTAGTTCTTTGCTTAATGAAATGCAGTAAAAATAATAGTCGATCCTAGTAAATCTTGGTGGCTGATGAAACATAAGAAAGGATTATTCTTGCCCTCTTTCATGATCATGTATATGTATCTTCCTGATAGGGAGATGGAAAAATGGGTGAGTGGGGTATATCTTTGATTTTTAACGGAGTTCCCATTCTGCAGGCTGGTCCAGGTCAAGATGAACGAGTTCTCTTTGGATCACCAAAAACTAGATTCCTAAGTTCCTAACCAATTTCTTTCAAAAATCACTCAGCAGGTTAACCTGCATAAAGAAGTTCATTAGGAATATATGTTCGTATAGTGAAATCTAAAAGGTTGTTCACATTTTTTAAATTCTATACAAAATTGGGCTCATGGATCCTACCAATCCAATCTTGTGAGATTTCATTCGAGTCACATTAGGATGAGGCAGAATATGTATGTGTGTGTGTGTGTGTGTGGGTGTGAGCATTTTATGAACCATGTAAACCTCCCCCTTTTCTTATAAACAGATTTCATTCATATAAACAGTATATCTACATGTATGTGTGTGTGTGTGGGTGTGAGCATGTGTTACAATGTATTATAAGATTTTTGCTCTGTTCTGTTACCATTATTACATAATGCTTCTCCTTTAGCTGGATTAGTAAAGGTGTTTCTCATGTAAATTTTTATTGGTTCAATGCTTTTCAGGTGCAACTTCTTAAATTATAGAAGAAATATGGCTTGTTTTCATTGTGAGTGTAAACGTCCACCAGATCAGTTTGTGGAGAACAGATCACAAGAAAGGCAACAAGGTCCAAGGACAAGGTTTGAAAAGGTGGCACCGGAGGTTTCCAATGCTTGGAATTTTGATTTTGATGATGATGAATCAGATGGTGCAGATGTTGCTGCTTTTGAGCAGGCAGATTCATCCGTGAGAGATGCAGATTCCTCTTTTAATAATCAGGCTCAAGAAGGGAACTTTAGAAGGTCTGAAGATAACTTAAGTAAAACGGGCTCATATTCTAGGGTACCTGATCGAGAGTATTTTGAGCAGAGTACAAACAGGACTGGAACAGGATTTGATGATTTTGACGACGAGGATGATGTTGAGAGTTATGAGCTTGAAGCACAGAATAGTAATCCAAAATCTAGTGCATCTTCTATCGATTTTTCGGAGGTTGAATGCTTCTCTGAGCTTGAAGATAATGATGATGCTGAAGATAATTTTCATGATCGTCGCAGGACAAGTTCCCAATCTTGTAATAAACCATCAATGTCCTTCCATTCTGAAAGAGCTTATTCTGGCTCCGAGGATGATAAACTAGATTTTGATTCTGATGAAGATCTTTCAGTTCATCCTAAGTGGAAATCCAGCCATGTTGCTGATTCAACACAGAGAAATAGATATAGAGGTCCACCACCATCCAGGCGATTAAGCTTTGGCTCTGATGATGAACTCGGGCTTCATTCTGACTCGAATATTGAGTTGGACAAGGAGTTCGGATCTAGGAAGAATGGATATAAAAAAAGTGAACGTGGAAGATGGAGCTCCAGTAGAAGAGATATTAACACGAGGGGACGAAATTCAGATAGTGAAGATGGACCTGATTTTGGTTTGAAGCATGACAAGCGTAATAATTTACGTTCTTATAGAGGTAAATCAAGGTTTGGTGATATAGAAGCTGGGGGAAGGAGGAACAATTCCAGGGGTGGCCGGGGTAGCAATATGAGGAACTCTTTCAGGGATGATTTTAGCCGGTCTAGTGATAATAACAGGGGTGGATTTGATAGAGGTGATAATGATTTTAAAGGTAATAGAAGGAAAACATTTTCTGATGATTTTGATGGATCATCATCTCGAGGTCACAACAGAAGATCCAATGATGGTTTCAGTGGACAATCTCGTGGAAATAACAGAAGATCTCGTGAGGGTTTCAACTCTTTTTCTGGCAGTGACAGAGGTTTCCGAAGGGACGACCATGGTCCACTGAGTAGGAATGACAAGGGAAATCGGGGTGGCAGGTACAATGATTATAATAGGGATATGGATGGAGGTGGTGAGGTTAGACGTAAGCGAGTAATAGAACGGTAAAGTAGCTCCATCGTCCATTGCAGATTTTCTTTATAACGGATTGATTATCATCCTAGCAGTGGCTTATGTTCAAATTATTTATTGTGAATGTCGAATAATTTTTCAGTTGACGGTTTACCTTGAAAGTTAAGTTTATATAGATCGGTATTATGACAGGTTAATTACATTATAGTTGTAGAATGTAGTTTAATCGACAACAGAGTAATACCATTTGTTGGCGTAGATGGGATGGCATGTGTTCTTGTATGAAATTCAAGTACTTCAGAGAAAGAAAAAGGAACAATGATAATTTGTGGACTGGCAATGCGTTCGTTGCTTTGAACCCAGTTCACGTGTTTTAGATTTAGAGATTTTTAGCTTTCCTTTTACTAGAGAGAAAGGGAAAGGGATAGCAAATTTATATAATTTGTAATTTTGTTTAATAAAGAAAAATGATACAAAAAAGGGAAAAAAAATTAGAAGAATTTTCTTTCCCAACATACTGATTTATATTTATCTAAAACGAAGAGATTTTGAAAGAATTAAATCTTAAAGCATTCGTATAAATATGAAAATATTTTTATTTTATTTTCTTTCTTTTAATCAAACATTAGAGGTATAACTTTTTTATTCTCCTTTCGTTTTCTTTTCTTTTG
>JAYMTC010000870.1:0-10436 GCA_036897605.1 Melianthus villosus
ACTACAATTCACTAGAACTAAACCGAGCTTCCGAGCCATACGTATTTAACTGACTTTTAAACGACAAGCTCTTTATTGCCAACAGAATGATGGTTAAGGAACTTGGCATGCCAAAACATAAGTTTTTAGGCAGTTGATGTGTCGCCCAAAGTTCAGGAACTTCATTTAGCATTATCCCAAAAATAAATCATATTGAAATAGACTTCTGGTTGATTGAAAATGGAGTTTTGGCCATGCAGTTTCAGCTTGTTCTGGAGCCACTATTGTGGAGGAGACGCAACTCCTCAAGAGTGTCGAATGATGACACGCAGGAAAGGTGAAAAGCTGAATTTGCTTTACCATTATACTTAGTTTAGCATCCACTGGGTCTCTGTGTGTGCGTTTAATTCCATATTGTTTCTTATTTCTTTATCTATAGTCTTGTGTAAATGTGCATATGCGCATTAAGAAATTCAACTTCTTAACATTCTATCATTCTTTTCTTAACCTGCAGTGTCGGTGGATTCTTTGAACGTCATTTTGGGAAAGAGGTATGATCATACTAGACTTGTTTGGTCAAGATATATTAAGTTGAAGCTAGTTATTAGTACTGGATCCAAACATTCCTCGGTCTGGCACAATGGAGTACAGGATGGTAATACAATGTATTCTTCAGAATTTTTATTAACCTTTTGTAATTTATATTTGACTTCTTAGGTTGTTGATTATCTCATTGACCCATTTGTTGCGGGTACTAGTGCTGGAGATCCTGAATCACTTTCTGTAAGTACTGTGTTTGATTCCTTACATATTCACGGAAGCCTCATACAGTCAATCATAAGTTCAATATCAACACTAGTTGTTTTCTAAATTAGTAAAGACTTTATATGGTCAAATTGTGTGGTGACTCATACATTGTCTTGGTTAACATTGAGGAACTTCCAAGTATGCATTCTTAGTAATTTCACTTTTACCAAACTGTATCGTCCTTCTCATTGTGACATGGACTTCTGGATGCCTATTTGTTTCCCATGTATTCAGTAGTTTTTTCTCTTGATTAATCTTCGATATTTGAAACAGATACGCCATACTTTTCCAGATCTCTGGAATATAGAACGAAGGTATGTACTCATCTATTTATCTATATTTATTTGAGAATATTTCATTATATTTATCTTCATCTTTTCACCTTTTCCTGTTTAGTTCTGTATCTGATGCTGATTTTATTGTTCTGTCCCTCAACCCACCGGTAGCAAATCTTATTTAAAACATATTGCTTATAGAAGCAACGGATGATAGTGGATATAGATTAAGAGGTGTAGGCAACAAAAGGTGTATTCTTGAGTGGCTAACCATCGTCTCCTGCATGTTGGTTGGAGCTTACTCATGTAAGGTTTTATGACATGGACCACCAATGATTTCCATTACTGAAATATGCATCAATATTAAGGAATTTAGTTGGTGGAAAAACTGTGTTTAATTTGTCTTGGTTCATCATCGACTGTTAAATGTTTTATTTAGCAATGACACCATCACCGTTGAATTAAGTTCATGTTAATAAAAATGGTAAATTTTTTATGACTCTGTTCCCATTGACTGCTCAAAAACTATTCTTTAAACGCAACATAACCTTAAAATAAGTTGATCTTAATATATTACGGTTCCTGATTTTGATGAGCATTCTTGCAATATTTGCTGGTTGGTTGGTTCATGAGTCAAAGGTTCTTTGCTTCATCAGGTTTGGTTCTATAATAGCTGGGGCAATTCAGTCGAAGTTATCAGCCAAAAAGGAAGGAGGTCCAAAGACAAAGGGTTTTTCAGAGAGAAAGAAGCGACCTCGAGGTTCATTCTCGTTTCAGGGTGGAATGCAGGTATTGTTTTATGGTTGATGAGTTTCCTGGACTACTTGTAATTTTAACTTATTTCTTTACACCAACAGGGTAGCCGTCCAAGTATGTTGTTCTGCTTCATTTGTGTTGCAGATATTGAACCACAGGCTAAATTATGATCATTATTTGCATACACGTGTGTGTTTTGAACTGCATCATTTAAAATTGTTGGATATATTTTTTGACAGAGATTTCTTATGCTTTCCGTATGCAATGTATCTAACCTATTAAGGATGTCATTCTGATGCTATGTAAAAACAATACGCATTTGTAGAAATTGCTTACAATCTGTGTATGAAATGACCTACAGATCTCAAGTCAAAATGAGTGTCTAAATATGAATAAAAGGGTGATCTCTCATCCCTTGTATTCATTAACCCTGTTATGCCTGGGTGGCCTGTCTTATAGGTCTAACTTATTTTCACTTCATCTCATATCGGGAGTATGAATTACCTTAAACTCAGTATTATCTACCCCCCAAATTATGGCATCTTTCTCCCCACAGCCTTAATTTAGAACTAAAGAGGGGCTCCTTAAGTAGAAAGCAAGGCGTTTTCTCCAGGAATTAGTTTGCACTATTACCTTCTGTATGTTCTAGAACTTAATAGGTATTCTATTCATCTTTTTTTGCTGGTACTATTGGTCTTTGTTTCTCTTTTCTTTGGTTTCTGCAGACACTTGCTGACATGTTGTGCAAGGAGCTTGGAACTGATGAGCTTAAATTAAAATCAAAGGTCTTGTCGTTATCTTACAGTCATGACGGGCCTGCCTCGGAGAATTGGTCAATTTCTTATGCTTCCAACCATGGAAAGCAGTCACAAGGTTTACCTTTTGATGCTGTGATCATGACGGTTAGTATGAAACAACTAAGTAAATTGTTCACTAGTTGGGAAATGTCACACTAGGCACAAAGAGGTTATGTTCAGCCAGATCTGATGTGTGGATGCCACTCAGAACCCATCATATGTATGATTTGACTAATACAATAGCCAAAGAAAGATGGAAGAAAGTACCTTGTATAGCTGTGATGGACTGAGAAAACGGGTTTGCAATTATGTCAAACCCTCTTGGGTGGTACCCACCCTCTCTCGGGGGTTCACTACACAGGCACCTTCAACATTTTTCTGTGACCTGTCATTCCTTTTTTGCCACATGGAATGCCAATTCAAAGAAAAAAAAGGGGGCCACTTAGTGATCTTCTGGGAGTTGACTCCAATTACTTTCTCAAGATAGCCAGCAAGCCTCAGTTGGGTGACAAAAGTTCTACACTCTTAACATATGGGGTTCTCTAATTGACAGCTAAACACATACTTGAAATCTTATAAGGTTCCGCAGTTGACAGCTAAAGACATACTTGAATCTTAGTTCGATACCACATAATCACTTTCCTTGGATATATTAACATGGGAGAGTCTCAATCTCTGTATTTCTCATGCACAGATGAGAACATTCACCCCCCAAAACATGCAATCACACACTGAAACACACAAATACATCATCATCTCTGTTTTATTTCATGGAAGGTGACTGATACTTATCTGTTGTAGGCTCCTTTATGTAATGTGAAAGAAATGAAGGTCACAAAAGGAGAAAACCCATTTAAGCTTGATTTTCTTCCTGAGGTAATTTGGCAGTTCTCATGTGGACATTTATGCACTTGTTGATTAATGTTTACAAGGAATACAGTTCTTTGTCCTACAAATGTGAACTTAATTAACTTGTACACCAGGAAACAAATAACTACATGCCATCTGTCCTTGATAGATGCATGAAAGCCGAATGCATTTATATAGAAAGCTGTGGTAAAAATATTGAATGAAAGCAGTTTGATCGATAAGCGGTTCACCTTTTATCTTCTTCGATTCAAACATCTTAAGCAAAGTGGCTTCTAAATTTACATCCTCACTTTCTGTTAGAATTCTTTTGGAAGAACTGGTAAATTTGTGCATAAATTTATTGCTGACAAAATAGTACTACACCCACACACAATTTCCATTGAAAGAATATTTGATTGATTTTCTTTATAAGCAGTTAAAGACACTCTTTTGGTTTCATTGTCCATATTGCAGGTGCTTTATATGCCACTTTCAGTCATAATCACTGCATTTAAGAAAGAAAAAGTTAGAAAACCCCTTGAGGGCTTTGGCATTCTTGTTCCTTCCAAAGAGCAAAACAGTGGACTGAAAACCCTTGGTATGGATGAATGAGTGTAATTTTTTATATAATAAGCTTTGTCATGTGTTCATTGTTTATCTATTCGGCACAGGTACTCTGTTCTCCTCTATGATGTTTCCAGACCGTGCACCGAACGACGTACATCTCTACACAACCTTCATCGGGGGAAGTCGAAACATGGAACTAGCAAAAGCTTCAAAGTTGGGTATTTGGACACTCCAGTTCTCTATACAATTCTTTGGTCTTTGTCCTGTCTCATTCCTATTATCTGTTTTATTCATTTTTTATTGTGTACATTGTATATATAATAGTCTTGCTTTATTACCATTATTATTATGGCAGAGATGAGTTGAAGCAGATAGTTAATTCAGACCTTAGACAGTTGTTGGGTGCAGAGGGAGAGCCTATATTTGTGAAGTATGTGAAGGGTTAGAAGTTATACGTCCGAATTTCCAATATATAATTGTTAAAGTAACATTTTAATTCTGTATATCTTGTGATGTGGAGTATACATGATGGCAGTCACTTTTACTGGAGTAAGGCATTTCCCTTGTATGGACATAATTATGATTCAGTCATAGAAGCAATTGAAAAAATGGAGAAAAATCTTCCAGGATTCTTCTATGCAGGTAACTAGTCTGTTATTGCCATATAATGGTGTGTAAGTAGCATCTTTCAACCACACTAGAATTTTGTTTAAGAATACTTTTATTTCCGCACTTTTTAGGAAACCATAAGGATGGGCTGTCTGTTGGCAAAGCATTAGCATCTGGGTGCAAAGCGGCGGATCTTGTGATCTCCTATTTGGAATCTTCCTAAGATGATAAGGTTCTAAAAAGAACCTTCCTTGCGTATTGCAATGTTAGATTCCTCTCGTCTTGGATATTTAGATTGAATACATGGATTTTACTTAACGCATAAAACGATCCTGACATATTCAACGTTCAATGTGATGAATAGTGTAGAAGTGGGGAACATACTTTGTAAGATACAGATGCCACATGTGGCCATAGTCTGTTGTTTCCTTGGCAAACATTTTTCTGAGTGAAATGTGTACTTAAAATAACATGTACATTCTATAAAAAAAAATAAAAAATTAACATGTACTTATTTTACCAAGTTAAATAGAACTAAAGAAAATGTTGTACACGGTTATAGACAAAATCATTTTAATGTATTATTCAAATGGTAATTTTTTTTAGTAATTAAAGAGGAATTAGTTTGGCAACATTCTGACATACTATATAATCCTTTCTCATTGGTATTTTTTATACTTATATTTAAGTGTCATGTCATCTTTTAAATTACCATTATCATATGCGAACCGGATTATCTATAGTTTGAGTATGACCCGACTCGATCCGCGAAAATGAAACAACTCGAGTCGTGTTCAAGTATATTATTATATCCATTTATTTTTCGGAACGGATCGAGTAGTTTGCGGTACTACTCAAGTCCGCTATACTTAATTCCCTCCAGCGCTGTCTCCTTCGGGCGCTGCCTCCTTCCACCGCTGTATCCTTCCTGCAGTGCCTCCCTCCTCATGAGACCTCCCTTCATCACTGCCTCCTCAACGAATCTGGTCTTTCTTAAATTTGATCCATGAAGCTTAGAACCAAGAAATTTGATGGTGCAGGTGCTTGTGGTTTTAGAAATTCCATTGTTACGATTTAGTGTTTCTTTTAAAGTTTTATAATTTTTGAAATTTTGGTAAGTATTGAATGACTTTACTACTAGTTTTAGAAAACGATTAGAGAGTTTGGTTTGTTCGGGATGCACTCGCGAATTACTCGAGTTTGATTATACTCGATTATATTTGCAAGTGTCCGACGAGTACTTGCGAGTAGTGTTCGGCGACATTTTTTATTATCCGGTCCAAGTTCGATTATACATGAACTCGACGCATGATATACATACTCGGTCAAAGTTCGACCCGACTCGAAAAAACTTGGTCCGTATAAAGCTCTAATTATCATATTAGATATTATATTTAAGTAATAAATAAAATAAATAACTACCAATCACATCAATTTATACAATATTTTAAAAAATATATCAACTAAATATCTATTGTAAGTTTAGCTTTTAATAGAAATGAGTATTTAATATTGTATTAAAGAATAGGTCAAGTTTACGCTTCATGTCGAGGATACACTTGAGTATCTGAATGCATTAGGATAGTTTTCTACTCATCTTTGAATATTTTCAAATTCACTAGAAATATTTTAAGCTATGTATCTTCTTATAGAGCTAAATAGCATGCAACATACATAACTTCCATGGTAGAAAGTGATATGCAAGATTATTCTTACTTCTCCGAAAGCTAGCATAATTACTTAGTAAGAAAATATATCCTAATATAGATTTGTATTCGTCGTTATCTCAGCCCAATGGACGTCTTTATAACTCCTCATATACAAATATCTCTCTTTATAACAAAGAGAAGAGAAAGATCAACGTTCCGTTAAAACACCTTAATATTCTTTTAACTACTACTTAGAGTTCATTTTTTGGATTAACAAATATATGGCATTTATACAACATGACATGCATTAAAAAACTATTACTTTAGTCAAATCATTTTAGAATTTTCGGCGATAGTTCTGGCTTAACTTTTAAATCATTGACTACAGACATTTTAATTAGTTTACCGTCCGACATACAGAATCGTTCAATCACATTTTTAATATAAATCTCTTGAGAGAAAAAAAAGAAGTGTTGATCGGTGTCTTTGTATATTAACCCAAGAACATATGTTACCCCACCTATATTTTTCATTGCGAAGACAACTAATTTTTGTTGAAATCATAAGACTCGTGTAATTTTTGACTAAATACGTGTTATTGACATACAAAGACAAATCACAAGATTGTCTTTCTTGTTCATGTAGCATAAAAAATCTAGTTTTAACGGTGACATTATAGAACTTATAATACCAAAATCTACATGTCTATTTAAACACATAAATAGATTTGAGGAGTTTACACATTTTATCCTCTTGATTTTTTGTAACGAAATTCGTTGGTTGTTGCATGTAAATTTCTTTGTCCAACTCTATTTAAAAAGGCTCTCAAGATATTCACGTGGTAAATAAACATGAACTTCACTATCGTTGAGAAAATTGTCTCGTAGTCTATTCATTCTTGCTATTTTAATATTTTAGTAACTATGAAAGTTTACATCTCTTTATAAATCTATAAGCTTTATGTTTAATTTTAAGAATCTTTTTTATTTTCAATCGCTCTTCTTCTATTTAGAAGATAAACCAGTTCCAATATATAATTAGTGCTTATAAAATCAATTTTCTCAGTCATGACATTTATCCATTTTAGTGTCGCATGAGAACTAAGACCTTTGTACATATTATTTGGTTCAATTTTATCCTCCAATTAAGTGATCAAATAAATTACTCCTTCTATTATTACTTTAATATTATAATATTTAATTAATTAAATTTAGTGACCGGTATAACAAATTTTAGTCTCTACTCTTTTCTAATAAATTTCATAAAAATTACAGTAACTGTAATTTAACCTTAATTATCCAATTATAATATTTATTAATTTAAAACAAAGCTGTTGTAACCCAGTTTCAGCTTAGCAGTTGGATTTCTAATTTCTGTTAAAAAAAATTACTGTAAGCTGTTGTAGACAAATTAGACATTTAAACTTAAAAACTTGTAGCAGAATCAATAATAATTATTTTTGCTTTGCCATATGGGTAATTCGATATCGAACCACAATATAGCTTTTGGCTCTTCAATTTCTTTAACCAGCTGCAGTTAATTTCATGAAAAATAACATTATATAAACGTACAGATCAAAATCCATGTTACCGAAGAAAAAGTGTTGTGCTTAATAACTGTCTTACAAGCTGTTCTTGACCTCACCAAATTTCTAAAACTACCCTGAAAAGAAAGGAAAAATGCAGAGAGCATTTACTTGAAACCTCATATTTCAAAGGCACAATGGATGTGGTAAAAATAAACTCAAAAGAAACAAAATTTCTTAGCAAAATAGGTAGCAGAAAGCTCAAACTATTTTACCATATTGTATTCGTATATGCTATATTGATGTGAAACAATTCGAAGATTTAACAACACCAAGTCATGCAGTCAACTTCTGTGGGGAACCAGCAGCATTCATGTGTTGGAGATGTAATGCAGCCAACAAGCCTTTCCACGTCTCACCAGGTGCACCTGCCACTTGAAAATCAAGAAGCTTCTTTTGCTTGCGATAGTATTCTTCCAATATCTTGCTCTGATGATAAATCAAATACATACCCCAGTAAGAATACTTTCATGTGTAAATGTTCTAATGTAATACTGAAAACTGAATACTGAACAAAGTAACAGAATATCAGTATCTTAATCAGTTGAAGAAAAAAAATTAAACAATTAGTCAAAAGAAAATGTGAAAGTTGATGACTTTACTGGAGAATACTATATGACACTTAATTCCTACAGTATTATCACTTCCATACGAACTGCATATTATCTTTACTATATATATAAAAAATGAAACTTATAAATCTCTAGAAAGCAGTATAACGAATGGAAATGAGAAGAAATATAATAAGTACAAATTTAATCAAATATTATACAGAGACCAAAGTAAGCTAAACCTGTTCAGCATATATACGGAATTTTTCAGCCCATGGACCTACAGCAGCTGTGGAAGACTTCATATCTTGGCAAAGAGAAAAGTTTCCTGTTCCCTTATTGTTTGCCACTTCATCTTCTGTGCATTTGAAATTCACGACCAGATCAATATCAGCAATCTGGTCAAGAATCTCCTGCAGAGAAAATAAATCACACTGGGTGAGTAAAGATAATATGCTGAAAGCTGGGTAAAGACTCCGCTGAAAAATGAAAAGGGTGGAATCAAATATATAAAAGAAAAATACTCACAGCTTGAATTCTAGTTCGAGGAATTCCATCCAATATGAATCCAGTTTCACCTCTGCAATATCCTTCTTCCAGCCTCTTAGACAACAGTGCAAAGATTATTTCCTCCGAAACAAGTTTTCCTTCACTTACAGTGTTTGCAATCTACATTTGCGAAAATTACAAAAGAAGATAAGCATGACAGGCTCATTGGTACCGGACTAGAAAACTTGCATTAGGAAGTCAAAACCAGTAGAAGAAACACTACTAACAAATTATGACCCTCATGCGAACTTAAATTATTATCATTGGCACTAAAGTTTAAGGACACCATTTGGCATGTGCTTGTATAATGCCACCAAGAAGATGAAGTTCAGCGACTGAAGAGACACCCGCTTCAAACGATGTTGAGAATGGGAAGATTCCTATGATAATATGACTAGTTAAAATCTCTTTCAAGATGCTTGATTCTTCAAAATACCGTGTAAACACAGAATCAGGTCAGATCTCCACACATTTACAGCAGCAACAACAATATTTTTGCTACAGTAAGTGAAGTGCTTATCTTTCTGAAACTAATTTATTCAACTACAAGCCCCAAAACTCAAAATCTTGAACCATTGCAAATGGCCAATGACACCATTCTGATGTAACTGCATATAGTTACACTATCTTGCACGTGTTTCATTAATAAAAACCAGAAACAATTAGTAACATCACTCAAAATTTACATATTATCTTATCCAATCCATATTCGTTATTTGGATCTGTATCTTTCTGAAATTTGGGACAATCAGCACTAAACAAGAAATAAAACATAAAACTACAATTACACACACATTCAATACATATAAAAAACACTAAAATTGTATATTTTCAAAATAAATATATCTCCTAACTATGGTAGGTTAATTTGCAAGTGGCCATTTCCTAATAATTTGGAGTCCCCTTACCATTTTAGGCGAAACAAAGAAAAAGGTCTACAAAGTAACACATTTAAATGTGAGTCTATCATTTCACTAAGCAGGGGACAAAGAGTCAAAATCAACCACTCACTTGAGCTAACGAAAATTTGTAGCTTCTTAACCTTCACATTTTCCCAAACATTCTACACGGCCAACCAAAAATTGACCTAAATATAAACATCAAAACAAACTAAAGTCGAAAGGAGCAGAAACATCAACCTTCTTGTAAAGAGAGGAGTTAGAATTAAGCTCTTGACGCACAAGACTACCCATGGAAATATGAGGAACTTCTAGAAGCTTCGAGAGCCTCTCGGCATAAAGATGCTTCTTGGCGTCAGGCTCTCCGATCACCCCCCACTGAACTCCCCTTCCAGTCAAGGAACCAGCTGTCTCTAACACCGGCGATGATTGCCGTCGATCTCCGTGCAGCTCATCCTCTTCGTAATACTCATAATCGGAATCGTATTGAAGCTGAGCAGCACCAGCCGATCCGTACAATCTCCAGCTTGCTGGGATAATGTGACGGTGAGGGAATAGTTGCGG
>JAYMTC010000871.1:0-10433 GCA_036897605.1 Melianthus villosus
TATATATATATATATATATCTACTATTGTCATTTTTTGGTTTTATCCATAAAAATCTCTAGTCTAAATGTGCATTATTAGTCTCTTCGTTGATGTGAACTGTGTGATAGGCCATTACTGCCCTAAAGAAAGGGGCATATTTGCTCAAGTATGGAAGAAGAGGAAAGCCAAAATTTTGTCCTTTCAGGCTGGCCAATGTAAGTTACTCAGATTTTCTTAATATATACATTCCCAGTATTCGTTTAAATCATTAGTTCCTAAAGTCAATGTTTGCTACATCAATTATTAGTGATATTTGTGCCAACTCCTTATCTATTGGGGGTATTGGCTTTGAATATTAATATGTACCAGACTGTGGTTTCTTTTAGCCCCATTTGAAATAATATTCCAGATTACTGCTTTTTCAGTCTCTTCTGAAACCTTACCGCAGTTATGCCCATGGTAATATCTAAGTCAGATGTAAACATGTATGTTAATGTTGTACATTCATTACTACTTCAAATATGCCTTTTGATGGCTATTTCTCATTGCAAGTCTGGAAAATGGTTTTGAAATCATTTGCTGAAAAATGTACTAAAATCACAATTATGCACGGGGAGTGATTGCGACTTGCTACTTCTCTTAAATTTGGCCACTGTAGTTAAATTTACAATATTTATGTATATGTATGTGTTTATTTCAATTTTTTTAAAAACCAAAATACAGTAGAACAATTTTTCATATTGACAACATATTTTATGATGAAGAATCTTACAAGTTTTTTTTTTAATTTTTTTTACATCTTTAAATGAATATAGTAATAAATATGTAAACTAAATTAGTTTGCAATATATTATTTATGAGTCCCCTTTGTTTATGATATGGGTCGCTACTGCACCACATTTGGGGTCACACAATCCAGTTTCTGATACACGGTCAAAGGAACCAGGTAAATTGGTCCTGAAGTGCTAACCGGAGGACTGTGTAATACATTCCATGCAACAGATTCACCCTTTAAATTTTTATTCCAGAAGGCAAATTTATGTTCATCTTCATAAGTCAGACCGGTTTCCACCTGTTTATCCTGGTTGTTATGCTCATGCTTTTCTTTCAGGACGGATGTGTTCTGATATGGTACTCGGGGAAAGAGGAGAAACACCTTAAACTGAGCCATGTATCTAGAATTATATCTGGGCAGCGTACTGTAAGTTTTTAGGTCTCAATATATTATTGTTTTGCACATGTTTAGTAATCTGGGATACCTGTTTTCTTGTCTATATGTGATCATGATGTGGATAAGACAACTTCCCCATAGTACTATGGTTTACATGAACTTCCATGATAGTGGTAGAAGAAAGATGAAAGCCGTTCTATTCCCCATGACTTACATCATGCAAATAAATTATGGGTTTACAACATCTAAATTATAGATATTTTGCATATATTTGACTTGAAAATACTAAAAAAGGAATGGATAACAAAACATGTTAACCAATGATGTCATTTGTGGAATGCTGATAAGATCATAATGATCTGTGACATACATGTTAACCTTCTAAGTTTTGTAATATGGCGACTTATATAATGGCGTGTTAGAGTCCTTGTAGGGGTTTTATTGTTTCATTTAGATCCTTTTGATCTTTGTTCAATACAAGTTGTTTAAGAGGAACCTTTAATTCAGATAGGCGCTGTAGATCGAAAAATGTCACAAAAAACATTTGTTCTTATGGACTGATTGACATGTTCGCCAGTTTAGGATCTTGCATAAGCATGTTGTTCAGAGGTTTCCTGTTGACTTGGATCTGGAATCAACTGGCTCGCATGCTCTTTTGAATATGTGATATTCTATTGACACGGTCTTTGTATTTTACGAGGATATGTTGTAGGTGTTATGCCCTACTGTGTTATAAAAATGATGAGGTCAATAACTCCGAATATGTGATGATAAACAGAATTGTGTTTACTTGCATATTGATCAACCATTGGTTCTTACCTTTTGCAGCCTGTCTTTCAAAGGTACCCACGGCCAGAGAAGGAGTACCAATCGTTTTCACTTGTATATAATGATAGGTCCCTGGATTTGGTAAGCTTTGTGCATCTTTTATCACCTTTCGTCAATGTTCATTTTGTAGAGTTGACTTGTATATGTCCTCCATCTCACCTCAGTTTGCTTTTGTTGAAAGTTTCTTCTAAGCATACAAGCTAATTTTTCATACCAGATTTGTAAGGATAAAGATGAAGCAGAGGTATGGTTTAGTGGTTTAAAAGCTTTAATTTCAAGGTGTCATCAACGTAAATGGAGAATGGAATCAAGGAGTGATGGAATTCCATCTGAAGCAACTAGTCCTAGAACATACACCCGAAGAAGTTCTCCTTTAAATTCTCCATTTGGTAGTAACGATAGCGTTCAAAAGGTATGCATATTTAATTATATGTCACACCTTAAATATAGAATTTCAATCAAATAACCATATTTTTCATTGATTTAGGATGGAGATCAGTTTCGTCTTCATAGCCCATACGCAAGTCCTCCTAAAAATGGTTACGATAAGGTATTTTCAGATGTAATATTGTTTGCTGCCCCTCCAAAGAGGTTTCCCCCCTCGGATTCTGGTTTTGGTTCTCTCCATTCTGTATCATCAGGCTCAGATAGTGCAACTGGTCATATGAAGGCCCCTATCACGGATACTTTTAGGGTTAGTCTATCAAGTGCTGTTAGCTCGACTAGCCAAGGTTCTGGTCATGATGATGGAGATGCTATGGGGGATGTTTTCATTTGGGGAGAAGGAACTGGAGATGGTGTTCTGGGCGGTGGAACCCTTAGAGTTGGAAGTTGTTTTGGTGCTAAAATTGATTCTTTGCTACCGAAAGCCTTAGAATCTGCAGTAGTTCTTGATGTTCACAACATTTCTTGTGGTGGAAGACATGCTGCCTTAGTAACCAAACAAGGAGAGATTTTCTCTTGGGGGGAGGAATTAGGAGGCAGGCTTGGGCATGGTGTAGACTCTGATGTTTTGCATCCCAAGCTTGTTGATTCCCTTAGTACTACAAACATTGAGCTGGTAGCATGCGGTGAGCATCATACTTGTGCAGTCACACTTTCTGGTGACTTGTACACATGGGGTGATGGAACTTCCAATTTTGGCCTCCTTGGGCATGGGAATGAAGTGAGTCACTGGGTCCCAAAAAGAGTGACTGGACCGTTGGAAGGGATACATGTATCATCTATTTCTTGTGGACCATGGCACACAGCTGTTGTTACCTCGAATGGGCAATTATTCACGTTTGGTGATGGCACATTTGGTGTACTGGGGCATGGAGATCGGATAAGTATTTCACAGCCGAGGGAAGTGGAGTCCCTCAGAGGGCTCCGCACTGTGAAAGCTGCTTGTGGCGTTTGGCATACTGCTGCAGTTGTAGAAGTCATGGTTGGGAGTTCAAGTTCAAGCAACTGCTCTTCTGGGAAGCTATTTACCTGGGGAGATGGAGATAAAGGTCGACTTGGACATGGTAACAAGGAAGCAAAACTTGTGCCTACATGTGTTGCTGCTCTTGTTGAACCCAACTTCTGTCAGATTGTTGGTGGGCATAGTCTGACGGTTGCACTTACAACTTCGGGCCATGTATACACAATGGGAAGCCCAGTTTATGGTCAGCTAGGTAATCCTCAAGCTGATGGAAAGCTACCATTACGTGTTGAAGGCAAGCTCTCCAAAAGTTTTGTGGAGGAAATAGCTTGTGGTGCTTATCATGTTGCAGTATTAACTTCAAGATCTGAAGTTTACACTTGGGGTAAGGGAGCAAACGGTCGGTTAGGTCATGGAGATATAGATGATAGAAATTTCCCAACGTTAGTAGAAGCCCTGAAAGATAAACAAGTCAAAAGTATTGCCTGTGGAGCTAATTTTACAGCAGTTATCTGCCTCCATAAGTGGGTCTCAGGGCTTGATCAGTCCATGTGTTCTGGTTGCCGATTGCCATTTAATTTCAAAAGAAAACGCCATAATTGTTATAATTGTGGGCTTCTTTTCTGCCATTCATGTAGCAGTAGGAAATATCTTAAGGCTTCTATGGCACCAAACCCAAACAAACCGTATCGTGTCTGTGATAACTGTTTTAACAAACTAAGCAAAGCCTTAGAATCTGATGTTTCATCTCACTGTGTCAATAGAAGAGGTGTCAATCAGGTTCCAACTGAGTTCCTCAACAAAGACGAGACTTTAGATTCCAGATCTCGTGGGCAACTTGCCAGATTTTCCTCTATGAACTCCTTAAAGCAAGTGGAAATCCAGTCAACCAAGAGAAACAAGAAACTAGAATTTAACAGCAGTCGGGTATCCCCTATTCCAAATGCAGGTTCAAACTGGGGAGCACTTAACATTTCTAAATCTTTAAACCCAGTGTTTGAATCGTCCAAGAAGTTTTTCTCAGCATCTGTTCCTGGATCAAGAATTGCTTCTCGAGCAACATCACCAATATCAAGAAGGCCCAGCCCACCACGTTCCACAACACCAACCCCGACCCTGGGAGGCCTGGCCTCACCAAGTTTTTTTGTTGATGATGATAAAAGGTCAAATGATGGCCTTAACCAAGTGGTCACAAAACTAAGAGCACAGGTATGATATTCCCTATTCTTCTTCTGCTTATCAATTGCAATGGTTGTTCATCTTACTCACTAGCTCCCATTGAAGCTTGGAATACGAAACGAACTAATGAATTTATATAACAATCAATTCTATAATTAGCCTGATACAGATGCAAGATTTATATTTATGCGAATGCATGAAAGGCCTCACATATTATGGGATCATTAAAAATTTTGTTTTACCTTTTTAAGTAGCTTTTGGAACATTAAGTCGACATCCACAATTCGCACTTGTTGGCTTCCGTGTTGAAATTAAGACAAGAAACAAACTTGGTATTGATGAAAGTGTAGTCTCTTATTCTCAAAATTTAACCAGAATCATTGTTTGGCGTTCTGTTAATGTGTAGTGCTTAACTATCTTATTTTTAGGTGCAAAATCTTACTTATAAAGCCCAACTTCAAGATGCTGAGTTGGAAAGAACGACCAAACAGCTTAAGGAGGCAATATCAGTTGCAGGTGAGGAGGCTGCAAAATGCAAAGCAGCAAAGGAAGTAATCAAGTCGCTTACTGCCCAAGTAAGATAACTTTGTATATTTGTCATACAGCAGTCAATGAAATCTCAGTCTTGTTTATTTTGCAAGTCATAGCTTTTTATTAACATCAATGAATAATATTTCTTCTTATGCTGATTATACTTGGTGTTTTCATATGTCAAATAGTTGAAGGAAATGGCTGAAAGTTTACCTGTGGGAGCAGCAAGGAATATCAAATCTCCTCCTTTCACTTCATTGGTCGTCAATCCTGATTCCATATCTACTGCCACTATTGATCGGCTGACCAGTGAAGCAACATTCCAAGAACCAGACTCATATGGATCAGAAAGCCAATCGATAACTAATGAATCAATCACCACAAGTAACCATAGTTCAGGTGATAACAAAGGTCACTCAGAGACGAGAAGAAATGGGGACAGAATGAAGGAAGGTCAAGATCCTGAATGGGTTGAACAAGATGAGCCTGGTGTATATATAACCCTTACCTCCCTACCAGGAGGCTTTAAGGATCTTAAGCGAGTTCGCTTCAGGTATCTTCATCTTTCTTTTGTTTCCATATGAGTGAGAATTAAATGTGTCAAATTTAGGTTATTTGTTGATGTTATTGTTAAGGTAATCCTTATGCCAAGAATCAGTCTCTTGTCTGGTCATTAGCGAATGTGTTGCACATCCAGATTCGTTTTTTGCCTGAAATAGTAAAATAACATGACTTAATTTCTGGGGTGGCGCACATGAGTGCCAAATGAAACCTACTTGTCTATGTAGTCTATGCATGATGCAATTGACTCTTATAATATGTTGTGATGAGAGATTCAACATTTTTTATGGTATTTTAAAAGTTTATAGGTATAATAGTTTTGTGTATAATATAATGATAACGTATATATAAAAAATTTATGATACTTCAATCAAAATTGAAATCATTTCAAAATTCAATGAACTCTAGCCAAATAATGACTTTAGAATTTTAAAAACATCATTTTTGCAAATATATTTTTTGATGCATGAAAAGTTTTAGTTTCCATGGTGTTTCAAATTCTTCACCCAAATGATGCTTTACACGCTTGGGTCTAGAATTTGGTCCTAATCCTTGTGGAAAAACTATTATTTAACTTTGGATCAATGCGTAAATGCAGTCGTAAGCGGTTTAGTGAGAAACAAGCAGAGCAGTGGTGGGCCAAGAACCGGGTGAGAGTGTACGAAAAATACAATGTAGGCATGAGTGAAAAGTCAGGTATCCGTGCTGCAAGTGTGGACTCGGGTCATTGATACATCAAAACAAATTATAAATTCGGACTTCTCCAGATTGTCTTAGGTTGTACAAAGGTCATTTTGGTCAATTAGATATTGTTTTTGTCATTTTTGGAGAGTTTGAAGAAAGCAAGGTTTGTTCCAGGAAGAGAGACAAACTAGAGGTCGTACCGATTGATTAGATATTGATTTTGTGAATCCCACTTCAGTTCGATGGAATGCTTCAATTACGAGACTGAAGAATTTCCGATTTTGTATACCTTCAAAGTTCATTTAAATTTGATTTTTAGCTTCAAAGTTCCAAATATTTGCCAAGTGTAGCGGGGTTGAGTCATAATGTAAATCTGGTAGGTTGCTGAGTCTTCTTGAAAACAGCTCCCCTGTAAAACTCATGTGTGAATGCAAATGTCATTTTTTATTGGTGGTTTACACATTCATCAGGTTTCAATATTTGCCCATATTTCGGATATCATTAATTTTGTAAATCATCTTTAATTATCGTGTACTGACAAATACAAGTTTAAAATGTAATATTTTTAAGAGCCTTACTTAGGTATCTTGATTTTATATAACTAGAGATTGATTTCACTGCTGGGCCATCTACTAGTCTATCAAATTTTTGATTAACAAGATTTTGAATAAAACAATTTTTATTTTGTACCTGTTTTTTTGTGTCTATGGACGAAAAAAAGTGCAGATAGAGAACACGAAAATGGTTATTTTCTCTTCTTTTGGAAATTGCTGCGTTTTCATTCATTCCTATGATCAATCGGAGGTGGTGGATTGTTTTCCGTGCCAATCAAATATTTGATAAATAAAGTTTACTCATTTTTATCGATTGCTTATAGATTCGTCAATATTCAGAGTGAGACAGATCACATTATTTAATAATTTTATAAATTGTTTCACAATTTCATAAATAGTTTTACATTTAATCGGTATCTTTTCAGTACAGCAAACAAATGTTAAACATATCTGTGACGATTTATAAAAATCAATTGAATGACGGTTTTTTAGGCGGGAACTTTTTGAAAATATATTTATTGAGATGTTAGTTTAACATTTAAAAAATATAAAATTTTCTTTCAATAATACGATTCGTTAGGATGGCCACACGTGTGTAAAAAGTAATGGACTGGATAATTTCAGATCAATAAGTTAAATAAAAAAGTGATAGGCCCACAGTAACCTCATTTTCTGCAAGCCCAGAAAGCAGTCCACCACAGATTACATTACACGTGGACCAATAATAGTTTACAAATAAAATTGGTTATACCGTTTTACCACAACTATTATCTGCAATTCACAACAAACACCAGAGACGATTTGATATGAGAAAGCTCGAAGAAAATCGAATACATTTTCACCATGGCCTTCTCTCAGGACAATCTCAAAGGTTTCATATTAGCTTTGACCTCCAATTGGTTCATAGGCGCTAGCTTCATCATTAAGAAGAAAGGTTTGCGTAGAGCTGCTGCTGATTCCGGTGTCCGAGCCGGTAAATTCCTTCTTATTGTAATTTGTATGCGTTTGCATCGGATATTTCTTTTATTTTTATTCAATTTGTGTAGAATATCTTGGATTTGTAGGTGTTGGCGGCTTTTCTTATTTACTGGAGCCGCTATGGTGGATGGGGATGATTGTAAGTAAGTTGTTTATCTCCTTTTGATTTGTTAGTATTCTTTTTATGTATTATGTTTTATCGTTGATTAGTTCATGTTTGCAAAATATTGGCACAATGTTATATATGAAACTAGAATTGGAATGTGTATTTTGTCTAAGATTTCGGTGTAATCATTTGTATTTATAGTCATTTATGGTGGTTCAGTTACCGATGGAAACGCAATTTTCTTTAATAACCCTTGTATGGAGATATACAGTATTATGTGAAGGTACTTGTTCATAGCGCGTGGTGCCTACTTATGGTAGTTGTAGCCATGCAACTGTGGTTTACAATATATGCTCGTCTATTCACTAACTGTTTACGGATTGTGATTTCTGTCTGATATAGTGATCGTTGGTGAGGTTGCAAATTTTGTGGCATATGCATTTGCACCAGCAGTCCTTGTTACACCTCTTGGTGGATTAAGTATCATTGTCAGGTAATTTCTATTCCTACCGAGGTCTAACTATTTCACAATAAAAAAATTGTGTGTTCTATTAAACTCATGAAATTTATTTGCTTTCGATGTGTTCAACTTGTATGGTTTAGTGCTGTGTTGGCGCACTTCATCTTGAAGGAGAAACTACACAAGTTGGGGATTTTAGGTTGTATAATGTGCATTGCTGGGTCTGTCATAATCGTTATCCATGCTCCACAGGAGCGTCCTATATCGTCTATTCAGGAAATTTGGAATATGGCAACTCAGCCAGGTTTGAATTGAAAACTTATTTTCCCTCTTTCTATCAACAAATCATGTTATCCATGACCACATCGGCTTTGTTTCAGGTTTTCTGGTGTATGTGAGCTCAGTAATTGTGTTGGTTTTCATTCTTGTTTTCCATTTTGCACCACAATGTGGGCACTCAAATGTATTAGTGTTCACTGGCATTTGCTCATTGATGGGTTCTCTCTCGGTACATTTTGAGACTGATGTTTTCTTTCTTCTTCCAAATGCTATACTCTATTTTCTGGTTTTACTGATGTTTTTGAACTTCCGCAAGCATACAAAAAATAATGCCTTATATAGTACAATCTCATCGAAACTATAGTTTGATTGTGCAACAAGTAAAATAAGTTTAAAATATTTGTAGAATGAAAAGGTAATTGCATTCCTGTAGCATCCAAATCTTAGAACAATATTTTGTGAAATCTGATCTTGGCGATTGAAACTGATAAAACAAAATTGGAAAATTAGTTTTTCTGAATATAATCCTGGAGCAAGTTGCTTATCAATTACCTCCCATTAATTGTTGAAATTTACTACAAAATCCTAGCATTGACTGTTCGATCACTCTTTTGAAACCTGTTACTTTTTCAGGAGTAGTTAGTTGTTTTATTTTTCTTTCCTATCTCGATGATACGTTCTTTTTAATAATAAATGTGTACTCCGTGATAAATGTGCAGGTGATGAGTGTTAAGGCTCTTGGGACTGCTCTAAAACTCACCTTTGAGGGAAAGAATCAACTGATTTATCCAGAGACATGGTTTTTCTTTCTTGTTGTAGCCACATGCGTTGTTACACAGATGAACTATCTCAATAAGGTCAGTAACGTGGTACTACTGTCAATAAACATCACTAGATTATTTTAATTCTTTCTCTTTCAAACAGAAGCTCTAGGATGAAATAGCCATGTCCCTATGATTTTTTTTCATCTCTTACCTCTAGTTCCTCTCCTTCTCATTTTCTTTTTTATATGTCAACTGTGAGCTTCAGTTGAAATAGTGGCAGTGATCCTTAAATTGAAATAGCGACAGTGATGGCATATGATAATTAGTTACTTGTTTTGCTAATTTTTTTATGAAGGAAATATTACTCAGTCAAGTGGTGATTCTTTTTGGAGTCAACTGGTGATACTTTCCGGAGCACGTAGGTGGTTTCTGAGTGAAGAAAAAAATATTGTATGAGCAAAAGCATATGTGAAGTATACATCAATATTTTTATATTTCATGTCACGACCCGATTTCGAATATGACCGCCATGGGAATAAGGACAAAGTCTTCATACCCAAGAACCTCATAAACAGATAAAAGTGGGTCAATCTGGACTATCACTGTCAGAATGAGACAAAAGTCTCATCTCATGACCTGTACACATTAATCCCAAGTACAGTGAACATTTTATAAATCAAATCATAGCTTATAAAAAAGTCTCTTTTACATAAAAGCATTATATTTTTTACAAAGTTTTTTTTACAAGGAAAATCTAAATACACCTATGTCATCAACCAATCTTCTTGGTGAGCTAACTGTGTCCTGCTATTTTGACAATCTAAAATCAAACAGGTGAGGCGTGAGTACTAAATACTCAGTGAATGCAACCTACACCACAAACCAATAAATGCCCTAAGCATTAATAAACAAATAATTGATTAACTAAGTTGGACTGCACTTCCATCGAGGC
>JAYMTC010000872.1:0-10429 GCA_036897605.1 Melianthus villosus
CAACAGACTTATTGTACTATTCTGTGTGATATTCAAGACATATGCCTCACAATGTATAGAATTATATTCCTATGGATACCAAGGGGACTAAATAAACATGCTGACATATTAGCAAAGATAGGAATCGACTCAGCATATAAGAGACCATGGCATGGTGAACCAAATTGTTTTCTATGAAAATGAGTATACATGCTTCTCTTTCTCTATTTCCTAATCTATTTCTATAATAAACTACTTTGTATTTAAAATATGTTTTATTTTAAAATGTGTCCATACTATTAGCTTACAGGGAATGAGCATAATGGGATTTTCAATGCCAACAAGTTACAGGGACAGAGCAAAATGATATCACAAGATTGAGCTGCTGGAATTCTTACTTCTGTATCTGTTTGTACGCATACTGTCACAGAGTTCTTTCAACAAGGAGATATACTGAAAAAAAACAAAATCACAGAAAAGCACACATCATAAAGGACCAGGAAGGAGAAGAGTGATAACAAAAATGATGAAAACCATAAGATATCATACAACAATGATAGGGATCATCCTATGACCTGGTGAACAATGTGTGTTTCTCTACTTTTAGCTATTAACTAAAATTCTTTGGATACAGGTCAAAAGTGGCTTTAAATTAGGAAACACACAGAAAATGTTTAGTGAAAGATTAATATTTTATCTTCTCTGGGACAAAACAAGGGCAAAACAACAAAAGCAAGCCAAGGGAGTCATTTCATTCTTTGTTTTGATGTACATAATTTATGCATCGAGATATTGTAGGTCTTTTTTATATTCTTAATTGTCAATGTTGATACAGGGGATGAATGCGACATATATAAAATAAATTGACATGGAGAAGGATCAAAGAAACCAAAATATATTAAATACAAAGAAAATCCAGATCATCATGCTATAGTAGAGCAAAATGAAGACCTTATGAGCTTACATGCGACAGAGTGACGTGACGGAAACTAAAGAGTTTGACTTCATATTTTGTTTTGATGCGTATAAATACATCGTATTATTATATGATTTCTTGATGCACTTACTAATCAGCTTTTGCTACAGTGAAAAGATATCATATACAGAAAGTAAGCTAGCATAGAAGAAAATCAAAGGGAAGAAAAGCTATGCAAAGAATACCTCAATATTATCATGCTCGAAGGGTAAAGACCGACCATAGCAATAGAGAAGAGGAGCTCAAAACACGATGACATACATGCATCAAAAGAAAGTCATGATTGAGCCATGAGGAAAAATCAATGGAGCTACAAACAAATGAAATGTTATGTGAGAAATACAAATGAAGATTGACTCCATAAGTACAAAAATCAGAAAAGCTCCAAGCAAGAACTAAGGTACGCCAAAATAAAGATGAAAATGTGAAAAGCAGAGACATAGAAACAAATGAATCTCTCCAAAATAAAACAGATGGAGGTTTAAGAGAATAAGAAGCATTGGCAAAATGAAAGAAAATGTGAGTCCCACAACTAACAATTCAGTTGCATGCCCCAATACACGCTACCAAGTCTTGACCATTGGATAAATGCAGTAATCAAACACCGTTGGATTGGAAATGATCTGCCTGAAGAATATTTGGACTCTCTCTTGGAATGATCTAGAATCTAAAGTTGTTTAGATAAGTGGGCTATGTTTTTCCCATGAACGGAATTGTTATATGTCTACCCATGATGGGTGTACTGCATCTTTTGCCTTTGGGCTTTATAAAGATTGATTTCTCAAAAAAAAGTATAACAATTTGAACTATTAAAACATAATACAGAAACTGCGAAAAAATGATGCAGGAGACCTCATAATGGTACTTGATCAGTAACGCATTGGAATGATGAGAATAATAATGCAAAATAATGTTCCACCCTGAAATGATCAGCAAAGATACCGAGAAAGACTGCTGACAAAGTGAAACGGATGGAGAATATTGTATTTGAGGGACTTATTCTTCCTTATAGCAATTAAACCTGCTACACGGGCAGACAAGTCCCAGTCTATGTCCAATCCAAAACCAAAAATTGATGGCAACAGATCTAACTGAACATTTCAATTGAGGATAAAAAAACAAAAGACATTATAAAAAGCACAAGTTATTCAACATAATATACTTTGCATATCCAGCAATATGACAAAACTGCATTAGTTTAAAGAATTTTCTAGCAAATGTATGCTTCTGATTGAAGTTCCATTGGTAAAAAAACTATACTAAAATGGGTAAGTATTAAAGTAACAACAAAATTCATATGAAAAATGCCAAACAAAAAAAATCAGAAAGCGATAGACATGGTTAAATCACTGGAAATTATTATAGAAAAGATGATTGATTCATATCAGACATCCAAGGAAGGAAATTAAACATCATAAGCTCTCAAGCCTGGCGGAGGCGAAAGCACTTAGGCGGCCACTGCAAATGTTCTTGAGAAACAAGCCTATGGAATTGTCATCATCAACACGATATTTTTTTAGATAAGTGTAACATATGATTTAATGTATTAAAACCAGTAACAATCCCTAATTTCACAAAGGGGAATAAGAACAGGTATGTTTGGTTCAACTGGAATTTAAATTGATCGTGTTTATTTGGCAAAAGGTGAGTGAATCCGGATTAACAAGTAATAATGATACCCTATACATAACAAACAATACATTTGTGGGAATTTAATCTTTAAACCAACCAGTTTTTTTGGGTCCGACAATTATAGAAATTTAAATAAATAAAGTAATTTGATTCCATGAACCAAACACATCTAGAAATCTATATCTTAATCTTATAAATCCAGACTTCAAAAGGATCTCAATCCGCAAACAAAGCTAGAAAAACAAACAATTTTCTATCTAACTCACTGCTTCTGCAACAATTTAAAACGTAATTGACATGCCGTACAAGTGAAATCAAAAAATTATAGCCATGATTATAGAAATAACTACCAAGCAAACAGCAATTACCGAGGAAATTGAACAAAGCAAGTGAGCAATGAGTCTCAGACATCCAAGGAAGGAAATAAATCAGCAAAAGCTCTCAAGCCCGGCGAAAGGCGAAACCACTTAGGCGGCCACTGCGAATGTAATGAGAAACAAGCCTTTGGATGTATCATCAACGACATATTAAACTCATATATATATAACTCTACTGCAAACGACGACAGGATTCATATGAAACAAAGATATCAGGAAATAGGGTTTATGGGTGTGATTTTAAGGAGACGAAGAAGAAACATGGCGACAAAGAGGTTTTATAGCAACAAAGACGGACTAGGTAGGGTTTATGTTTGGTGGCAGAATTTTGTGTGTTCGATTGAAAGAACGGCTGGGCTTTGAGCGAGATATATTAGGTAAATGAGCATTCTATTCATTTGACAAATTAATCTTATTTCTTTCTTATTCTTAATTAATTTAAAGAAAGAAAGAAAGAAATTAAAATTAATTTTAATCCAAAAATTTTAATGTATGAATCAATTTTGACTATATTTAAATATGCTACATTTCAAAACTTTTATATTAATTAGTTTTAAAAATTATATATTAAAATTAATAAACAACAAAATGTAAATGTTAATAAATTTACTTTATCAAATAAATGGAAAAAAGTAATAATAAAACTTGAATATTTATGAATTTATAGTAATATTTAATAAATTCTCTATGAAACATATTAAAGTCTTTTTAAATCTTAATAATATATATATTTTATAAACAAACATTTTTTACACTTTTTTCCTTAATTATTTTCCTTTGCTATAGTTTTGTAGTAAAATACGAGTTTCAAAATGTAGCATCTTTAAATATACTCAAAATTAATTCATCAGTAATGATTTTGCATTAAAATTAATTTTGATTTCTTTCACTTTTTAAATGAATTAAGAAAAATTAGATTAATTTAAATTAATCTTTTCTCTAAAAATATTGAAGAAATCGGAAGATATTGAATTTAAATTGAGTAAAAATGAAAAGGTTGAAAAGCAATAAAACATTAAAGTCGTATGACTTACGATCTTGAAACGTGACATGTCAGACATGGAACGAAGACTTGAGAGATATAATTGAAACAGTTTAAATTATTGATGATTAAAATTACTTAAAAACGTTTTAAGTAACGTATAACAAAATTCTAAATTTTTCAAAGGACCAATTAGTTTATAAAGCATTTTTAAAATTCCATTATAAAATTATAAATAAAAAAATGTATTTAATATAATTTCGAAAAAAATTAATTTTGATGATTAAAATTTTAACTTAAATATATTAAACTAAAGTTTGAAGGAATAATATAAATTATTGAAAATAATTTTCGCTCAAATGGTTGAAAAATATTTTTCATCATTCAGTGAATACAAATTCCAAATGAAAATATTTTCCATCGAAACAATAGCAAAAAAAACTTGAAACAATAGCAAAAAAAACTTAAAATTCTGTAAAATATAAAGACATTTTCCACCCAAATTGAAAACAAACATCCATTGTCGTCATTACATTGTCCTATTTGTATCTTACATATGATGCGTAAAACAATATTTACAAATGGTATAAAGGATGTAATGAACGCATTCACAACTAGGAAATTTATGTACACGGAGATGCATTTATTAACCACCCATGCTATTGGATGGGATAGAATGCTCGTTGCCTGTGTATTCCTTGGCATAATCACTGGACGCGAGCAAATTCACCTGCAAATGTATCCCTAATATTTAGCATTTTATTGATAGACTTCTTCAAAATGTGATGTTCTGAAACCATGAGTTTTACCTTGACAATTTCGGATTTTGAGCTGGGTCGCATATATGCTGCCAAGATGCTCATGTTGAAATCCTAAGTGCGAGGAAAATGAGAGATAATAAAGAAAAAGTGAATTTTTCTTCTAACAATCAGACAAAATGCATCAAGATAAGAAAAGATCAACAAAAGTGATATCCATCACACATTCTAGGGCAGAACAATTTTTTTATCAGATGCTCTTGTCAAAACAACTTACACAAACACACAAAAGTGATATCCTTCATTCTTACCCTTAAAACAAAGAATGTTAATGCAGATAAAACTCTACAAGTAATAATGTAAAAAAGAAGAACAATCAAAACAATTAAAGTGGATTTACTAAGTCTTCAATTGATCATTTCCAAATAATTCTGGAACTATTGCTATAGGAGAAACATGACATCACATCAGCAATGGTTGCCTTCTTATCAACCATATTCATTCTTTGGGAGGCAAAGGCACTAAGGCTAAGATGAACAAAAAACAATAACTTACTCTAAATGGATCACCCCTCAATGACTGTACAAACATTGAGGTCCCTGAGCCTCTTCCCTGCACAAAAACAACATTATTTTCTTTAGTATACAGCATAATGCATAGAGACACTCTTCTTCTTTTTTTTCTCGTTTGGGGTAGAGATGGAATGAAAGTCAGGAACCTATAAATTAAATACATGACAGACTGACTGCAAAAATACACTTCCAAATTTCTCAACTCTGGAGTACTAGTCATTACATTCTGGCTTAGGGAGAAAAAGTTATCGTGGTTTAGCAAGCCAAATGTGTATTGTATGTCTAGTGCTTGTCGAAGAAATCCGCTAGTTTAATGCTTAATCTAAAATATAAATGCTTAATCTAAAATATAAATGCTTACTTTCATTATGCAGTTTCTACATCATACTTCCACCATTTTTATGTATCAGGGCACGGGATACCTACCTTAGGTAATTTGCATGAAACATAACACCAAATTACCTCTAAAGAAATGTCCCGGAGACGTCTTCCAGTTTGAGCACAGCATATTCGGACAACATGTTCATCACAACTCCCACTGATAATGTAATCCCTTCCATTCATGTAATAAGAACGTGTGTAATTCTGGGTGCTTCCTGTCGGTGCTATTTCAAAATCCATGTGTACCCTTCCATCAACGGCAAGAAGTTGTTTAACCTATGAACATTCTCATGTCATCTCAGGAAAGAAGTATTAGGGCAAAAAGCCATTTTTTTAGCCAAGGCCCACAAGAGGCTTCACTAGGAATGATTCAGGATGAAACTTATCACATCTGGGGACATATCCCCAGCCAGCAAAATAGCCAATTTGTAAAGAGGTTGAAAAAATTAAATACTTGTGTAAAAGAGGAAGTATGCCCGTTACTGCTACAACGGAAAGAAATCCATTTTTTTCTACGTCCATGAGTTTTGTATTGAGAATAGAGCTCAATTTAAACCAATCAGAATTTTGCATCTTTCTAGCATCAGGACTCATTTCAAGTGAGAATAATGATGAGCACTACAGATTTTAGAAACAAGCCTGTACTTCTACGGGTTATAAAACTGGAATATGTGACAGACACCCAAAACCCAAACTTAAAATTAATCTAAGGATTACCTCATTGTCAACAGCTGATACAAGAAGATAGTGATCATCCGGTGAAAAACAAACCATCACATTTCCTCTCGAGCTTGAGGCAGTATAGCAAGGACGAATTGGTTTCTGTCTCAAGTCCCACATCTTTACATCCTGGTCAAATGAAGAAGTAGCAAACAAAGCAGGGGAATAGTTTGCAAACTTCACTACATTAATATGCTCTCGATGCATATCGGTGAACACTTGTAAACGCTTTCCGCTGCTGATGTCATACAAAGCAACATTTTTTGAGTATCCACTTGCAAGGAACAGATCATCCGTACAATTAACATGAACAGATGTCAATTGGTCAAATTCATCATATGTGATAGCATGACCACTGCAATACATGGTCGTAGCTTCTGGTGGAATATGCTGAATATCATACAATTTTAGTGATCCGTTATCTGAGCCCGCTATGAGCTGTCATGACAATAAATGAAAAGGGAAAGACCAATTAGCTGACAATGGTCAGACAGAAACTTAAAACAATGAAATCAATATCTTACAATATACAACACAGGAAAAACTGATAATATACCCAACAATTCAACATTTACCATCTAGACATCTCTTATCTTATCATAGTGACTCTAAATTTGGAAATCCAAAGTTTAAGCAGTATGGACCACAAAGTTACATATATGCATAATATCGCCTTCAAATCGGGGAACACACCACGTGTAATCATGAACAATTGATCGCCCCAAAAATTATAAATTGTCACTATTAATCATAATGAAAGCACCCAATCTAACTGCATGCACAGAGAATGACAGCGCCTAAAAATTCAATGATGTAGTTATATAAATAAAAACTAAAATTATGTAATTACTAGCACCACCGATAATAGAGTGATTGTTCACTAAAATTTAAATATTTCTTCACCACATTCCAAGAAGCAATCAAATACCTTAGATGGATACTTCTTCAGCCAACAAAGTCCCAACACGCTATTCATTGCCCCAAGTGATGGAATGAAACTAACAATTTTGCCATTTTCATGGTTGATAACAATCACTTCACCATCTAGGCTGCCAAAAACCATCAGGCTACTATTGGATGGATGGTACTCAAATTGTCGTGGACGAAATGTCCTGCCATCATCTCCCAAGTTGCTGCCCGAAATAGAAAGAGGACGCAAAAACGGCCAAGCACAAGAACCAACTTTGGCTGCACAAAGAGATCTAGAGTAATAGTATTGTGACTTTCCGGATGGACAAGATGGCATAGGACTTCGATTCCGTACACGAGTACACCTGGATTTTATTTCTCGCTGCTGCAAGACACTGACAACACTCTCCTTGTGCTTCCTTTGGTATGGTAGATACTCAAAGTACTGTGAAAAAGTCAAAGTAGCCCTTTCCCTGTCAATCTTACTGATAGGCAAATTATCTAGAACTTTCAAGTGTGGTAAAGAAGCTAGCATATATTCTCTATAATGTTTCTCGAAGCATATTGGTGAAGCATGACAAGAAATGTATTTCAATGCAATGTTCATCGAATTTAAAGCATATCTCGATGACTCTGCATCTGGATCCCAGCATGTGCCAGAACAAGACTGTCAAAATACTGAAAATTGATTAGAATAAAATGAAGCATAAAGGGATGAGTACCACACAAAATAATACAACTCAATTTTATAATCCCGCCATTTAGATGCACAGGCAAATCATTTTTCAAAAGACCTTATCAAGACGTAAAATGACACGCATACAAAATAATTGCAAAATTAAAATGTTGATATTTGGAAAATCATGATTTACTACTATCACCAAAGAACTGAAATGATTCATTTCAACTAAAATATAATGGATCAAGAGAGAATTGAATAATACTATTTCTTGAAAAAAAAAAAAAAACCACCTAAATAATTTTCCGGTTGAAATAGAAAGTCATCTTATAGTCAAAATTTCTCACCCCATTTTGCACATAAGCCTGCCCATCCAACTCAGGAAATAAGTTAGGCGGTTGCTCCATAAAATGATGTTCTCTGCGGTGACTTGAAAAATCCAACTCACTATCATCTGACGAGTCTTCAGTTGGACTATGAACATCACGATTCACAACTGCATTACTAAATGGAAACAAATTCCTAAGCATCTCTTCTGTGGTTGAGTTTTGATCAGTGAGTCCCCCAATATCAAAAGATAATTGATCATTGTTCGTCTGAAATGTATAAGTATTGTCATCTGTCTTCCTAATGAACGATGCAGGATGAAGCGCTGCATCACTGCAACATACCCAACTCTGGAAACGAAGTTCCACCAGTAAAGGGAGTTTATGAAGAGCTGCAACTGTTGTCCAAAGATTTGTGACTCTTGTATCACACATTGAGACACACTTAAGATTTGGCATGAAAGCAAAACAATCCTCACGGAAGCTGATCAATGAAGTACTAAAGTCCAAGTTAAGTGTGTGTATCCGCATGAACTGTCCTATCAGGTTAAGTTTCCGGAAATGAGAAGACCTCAAGTTTAAGACTTGGCATGTCAAGCCTCTCTTAGCAAGATTCCTAAATGTAGATCTCCAGTTAGAGATACCAAAGAAAATGTTTACAACATTACATATAGAACTCAATTAAAGGACTTTCAAAGCAATGTAATAGAAATACAAATTTACAATCCCCACTCATCTGTAAAGCACCACCATTTGGTTTATAAATTTTGATATATATAAATTGTTTAAGATGTGAATAAAATAGTAGCTTTAGGATAAACAAAAAACTGTTTTGACCGACTTATAAACAGGAACTGATACTTATACAAAATGGAGCCTAAATTATAGTTTTTAAGTAAAGGCTTAATTACACTAGACCCCCTTGAACAATAGGACGGTAACCAATCTGCCACTTGTAACTTTTTTTCAATCAATTTACCCTTTCAACTTTCAATACATATTCAATAAAACCCAAAGGTATGCCAAAGTCACAAAATTGGGGATTTTTAACAAAGTGAGAATTTCAAAACTTTATAAGTCCTTATATATAATTAAACCTTCTAATATCTTATACATCCTCTATATCATACTCCCCCCTCAATTTCTTAATATCATTCGCATTTGCGCTCTTCTTAATCTTACTCTATCATTCTTAATTTTTGCCTGCATAAGTTTGAACCTGTCAATAATTACGAATGTTCTTCTCTTCTAAACAATCAACTTTCTGTCCCATGAACTATTCTCCCACTTATTCTTCACATATGTTATCTTCATAGTTTCAGTGAATGTTTTCTTCTTTAAGATCAGATTAATATCAAATTTGATATCGGTAAGTGAAAACCTCTTCAAGTTTATGTTCCAACAGAAACATTTTCCTAAACCCTCACCCTATATTGTTTGGAAATAGAGGGAGACAAATATGATTTAGAATGTGGAGAAGATAATAGAAGGTTTAATTATAAATAAGGGTTTGTCAAATTTCAAAATTTTCACTTGGCTAAAAGTCCCAAATTTTGTGACTTTTTCACATACCTTTGAGTTTAATTGAATATGTATTGAAATTTGAAGGGGTAAATTGATTGAAAAAAAGGTATAGGGAGCAAATTGATTATCGCTTTATAGTTCAAGAGGGTCCAGTGTAATTAATCCTTAAATAAATGATGCAAGAAGAGATGCATCTGAGAGAAAATTAAGAGATCATAAACATTAAGCATGGATATGACTAATAAAACTAAAAAAATATATACCCTGCTAAAACGATTGGCAGGAAGATAAACTCCAAACGGATATCACCCTAAAAGCAACGAAGCACGGATTCTTTGTTTGGGGAGGATTAGACGAATCCTGCGCGAGTCAGATTCTCGGATTCTTCTTGGATTTTTCCCTCTCGTTATATTTGAACTATAAGTTTATAAATATATTTTTGTTTAGTAATTTTTTGTACAGTAGAGTAAAAATTAACAATAAAATAATTATTTGAGTTATTTATTTTATTATATTTAGTTATTATAATAAATTCACATGTTCACAATTATTTTTGAAATTATTTATTTAATATGTATATATTACATCATTTTAATTATATATATTGATAAATT
>JAYMTC010000873.1:0-10425 GCA_036897605.1 Melianthus villosus
AGGAGAACAATGCACAATTAACTGATACAGCCACAACATATGTCTTGAGATTTGGTAATTCGTTGATTCTGTTATGGAAGAAGAAAGATGTAAGATCTGCGGCATTAAGATTTAGAATGAGTTGGACCTAATAACTACCCTCTGGGACACTATTCTACATGAATACATCAGCGCTGTTAGCCATGGTCATTGTCATGAATTTGAGAATCTGTTGGTTCTAAAACCTACATGCACAACCATTCAAGACCCAAAAACTACACAAAGAATCAGCAGCGAACAAACCAATACCCATACTTGATTGATTTTTTTATTTCTTGGATTGAAATTGACAAAGAAATTTGTAGGCATTAACAAAATGAATTTACTTTGAAAATGGTTCAATTTCGCGAACTTAATGGATTTAAGCAAGATGCATATATTCACTACATACAAGCTTTGCAATATGATGATGAAATCAGAGAAATTACTCCCATTGTGGTAATGCCATGGAGATACAAACATAACAATTTTTCTTCCTTTATTTCATACATCGCAGAATGGTAAACAAGAACGTCTTTTTTGAAAAATAGTTTGTTCATGTCAAATATCTCCAATAAATTCCCACAGAAATAGTATGAACCTATACAAGCCTCCCTAAAGGCGAGAAAGTCTATACCTCCCTTGTGGTTCACTTAATGTGTAGAAAACTCCCTTGTGGTTTGAGAGTCAGCAGAAAATACCATGGTTTACAAATAGTTGCATTCGTGTGTTAAAGAACCCGAGGAGTACAAATTTGCTTTAAATGCAACAAATTGCAAACAAGTAGGTTTTTTTTACACGCTTTCAAACCACATGAATTAATTAGATGGATATCGTGAAGAAAAGGAGCTACCAACAGTTCAATTCAACCAAAAGTACAATAATAGATGCAATAAAAAACCAAATAAGTAAAGGCTATTTTAGTGTAAATGCACCAGTTCAAAATATCAAACCTCTCAGCACCTTTGGCCTAAGAAATATACAACCGAACATCCAACGCAAAGCAATCTTGTTCCAAATTAAAAGAAAGAATAAGCAACTTTGCTGAAAGATGAATGCAGCACATGTTGGGGGACTAAAGTGGCCATATTCCAATATTTAAAGCGAATTTGGAGTTACCAACATACCGGGAGTGACTATGGTAAGTATTCCGTACTTGTGTAAAATGAATAAAGACAAAGATGGTTAACAAAGAGAGCTCTTGTGTAAAATAGATGAAGACAAAGAAGCTTAACAAAGATAGCTCTTACTTTGAGAATTTCAGATGCTCGGAAGCCTCCAATCCACATAAAACAACGCTCAGCTGGTGTCTTCCACATCCCTGATAAGATGTGGAAAACATCAGCTTTTGCTGCAATGCCTTTCAACCTGAAAATGTCATCAAAGTGTGCTGTGATATTTTCAACAATAGTACGTAGTTCAGTGTCGCCTGCATGTGCGTTCACTGCTGTCCGTAGCTCAATGACATGCTTATTGTGCTCTTCCAGCCACCGTGCATATTCTACATCAAATGCCAATGCACCTGTACCAAGAAACCCCAACAAGAAAAATTGTAACCATCAGTGATTGTTTTTAGGGCAATGTAATAGCAATTAGCCGGCAAAAGAAATAAAGAGAACCGGCCAACGAAGAAAAAATAAGAATAATAAAAAAAGCTTATCATCCACCGTTTTAACATATACAAAGGCCAAGGGTAGATATTTAGCAAATGACGTATGAAAAAAAACCATATAAGAGTCCCGCGAATTAATTTGAGATCTAAAATCCTTGAGGGAAACCAGCAAACAACGAGACTAACAAAAATACAAGTTCTATTCTACCATTATTATAGTCAATCAAAATGGCCATTGTTGTACGCAATGCAAAACATTTATTAATCATGTGGATCAGTGAAATTGAACAGACGCAAAAACATGCTGACTTAACAAAATAATGAATGAGAATGGAATATATAAAACTGACTTATAATTCTACCTCAAAACAAAATTATGAAGGTCTAGTTAGAAATGCACCTAAAGACTGTTTGATCGTCAAGATATAATATGACAATAGATCTGAAAATTTATAATGAAAATGCAGCTAATTAAATTAGTTAAATTAGTTGTAGTTTCTTATAATTAGTCACGATAATTAGATATATCTTACATAAATGGTGGCATAAGGTATTCAAAAATAAATAAAAATTATCATACAACCCTCCCCCTGATTGGATGAAAACCTATGAATAGTTTGTTGTTGAATATAACACCACAAAGTTTGCGTGCGCCTACCATTGTATTATTGAGCTTTAAACCCTAACAAATCTAAGAGATGCAAACTTAGATGGTGTGACTAATAATACAGCTACACTGAAAAGTTTGCATATCAAGAACACTAAACAAGCTGAGTAACATCGACATCTTAGATGACAAATACATATCAAAATGTAGATACAACTTGTGAATTTAATCAACCAGGAATATTTTGTAACATACTAAGATCCTTTAATGTGTAAGTTTTAAAAGCCAGTTAAACAACTTTTTACAAAATTAAATCTCAGTGCATGAGTAGAGGTTCTTAAGGAGGTCTCATATCCTTAAAATCTGTTCAAACCTGCTCCCCAGCTGTTTGGCATCAAAATGCTACCAGCAGCTTAGGACAGGTTTATACACATCTCGTAACACCTTAAAATCTATTAAGTTACAAGTTTTCAGAAACAAAGTTTTGGGAAGTTTACACGATCTTTGAAATAGCTTAATGCTATGCTTGGTTTACTTTTTACTAGAGAAAAATAAAGAGAACAAAAGGAAATAAAATAAAAGAAAAAAATGAAATTATATTTGTAATGTTTGGTTAAAGAAAGAAAATAAATGAAAATATTTCCTCACCTGAATGCTTTGATAATTTAATTTTCTCTCAAATTCTCACCATTTTCGATAAGACAATTTTTGTGGGCCGGGAGAGAAAATTATGACCAATTTTTTTTTTGTCAAAGCAAACAACACAAAAAGAAAATTTTGACATTTTTTCCTCTAAAGAAAATGGGAACCAAACATAACATAAAAGTTAACGTACAAAAAAATTCTGAATTTTATTTATAAAATAAAAAATAAATGAATTGCTCAGATAATTTTACGGCTCAATTTGGCATGTTTGTAAGCAACCAGTTTATCAGAAGTAGACACCGTAATATTTACATCAAATTTTATAATTACAAAAACTTGGTAAAATGTGTCATGACATGCAAATAAATTTCTATATTTCTGTTCATCATAGATATCATTAATTATATTATGCAATGGTAACGGTAGCAGCTTTGATCAATTTTAAATGATTTCAATTCAAACCATAATTAGAATTCAGTATGAAATAAAGTTACTGCTGGGATCAGATTATTAAAGTCCCGAAACTAAATACTACTTTTAGAAGTATGTATGTGTATATACATATACATATAGTTGTAAAGGAAATTTAATTACCATTTCCACTCATTGAATGTGACTGGTCTCCAGCGCTTGAAATGAATATACCCTACAAAAGTAAATAACATAAGATCGGGACTTAACTAGAAAAAGGCTATGAGAAGAAGGGAAGCATGGCTAAATCAATAAGGTATATACCTGCTGGCGAGCTCGCTGGAGTTCTTGCTCAAGTTGGGTCAGCTTCAGCCGGCTGCTCTCTAGCTGTTGTACATATGCCTAAGAAGACAAAGACGAAATAAATATTTAAAAATGATAAAATATGATTCATTCTCCATCTTGTATTGTGTTGGCTGCAGAAAAGTATATGTGCAGTAAAAACAGACCAAAATTTAAAGACTTACTTTTTTCCTCAATCGGCTTTTCCTGGCAGCTTCACGATTTTGAGCAAGTCTGCGTAATGTCTGCACGACAATGATTGAAATTGTATAGAACACTAACAAAAAAAAACTATGAAGCTAAGCTATAATAAATAGCTTAGTCTAAAACGTGTAACCTTTTGGTCGCCTGATTTTTCTTTTGACCTGCCACTGGAATCATAGGCTACTAGAGCATTCGATTGACCCATATCAAGCTGCATGATTGAAACAATATTCACGAGTCCAGAATTAAGACAGAAATTTCTTATTTAAAAAATTAACTCAAAATGTATGGTATAGGATACTACTATGCATAAGAAAATAGATAGAAATGTATCATAGGAAATGCACACGGTACCAGAGCACACTCTATAACCAAAATTTTTAGGATAATGTGCTGAACTATAGAAAAACAAAAATCACCATATTCTTTTCATCTGTGTCCACGTCTGTTGATGTGTCTGTTATTGGACTGGATGCTGCCCTGTTATAGTCTCCTCAGTTCTCACAATGTCCCCGGAAACAGAAACTAGATTTTGTTCTAGTTGGTTTTGCAATGGTAGTGTATGCAACTTCACAATCGGAGCAGATATATTTATATCTGAGAGGGTAAACGAATGAATTCAAAAATAGAAAAAGAAAGATGATTAACTTAAACCCTTTATCTATCTTGGCGCATGTGAATAAGAAGTGTTGAAGACACACCTTGTTTAAATTGCGAAATTGGAGATAAGTACCTATATCTAGCTACTTGACTTCACAGAATTTAATACAGCATCTAAGATATAAGTACACTAAATTTCTGGTAAGATTATAATACATGCCATCTACTGCAGAATTTTGAAAACCAATACAAAGATCATCATCATTAACTTTACAAATAGATATGAAATGAGACAATAACAAGTTCATATAGATGTGTTTGAGAAGATAAAATTAATCCATAGAAAGCATAAGGAACCAGGTAAGAACACATACATAGGGATGCATGCGTAAAACTAAAAAGATACTTCAGTTGAAGACAAATACTGGTTGGTAAGAAATTAATTAATGTAACTAATGGGGTTCCTAGTATGTGAATTGTCAGTTCTAGTTAGCTTGGCTCTGGAACAACATAAACTACCAACTGACCTAAATACTTGAGCAGAGACGGAATGAGCCCAATATGCGTATCATACTCACCCATAGAAAGAATAAGTAACAGACTATACGGACTCAAATCAATAAACAAACTTTTTGAAGTTTTAGTCTCAAGCTCGTTGGAATGGAATATATGTTTTCCAACTGAGGATGATTACATCACAAGAAAGAATTATTAAAAATGTTTACAACTAGACAAAAAAAAATTAAGAAACCAATGAGGTGAGGCATTTACAACCACACATTTTTCTTGTAGCTAATAACATTGGAAAGACCATTAATGGGTTCAACAATCTGGGCACACCATTATTCTGTCCACCTATATTTGCAACAGTATACATAGGCTATGCACATAAGGATATCATAACACAAAATCGCATTTTACTAAATTCCCTTTCCTCAACTAAATACAGAAGCTACATAAGAGAAATTCACATGGGGGTTGAAGACAGTATTCCACGGATGTCGTACCTGTGCATCTCGATTAAAAATGCAAGCAATAAGCTAATAAGCCAAACACCTCGAATCTACAGAGCGAACTCAATCACTTCATTTGCAACTAGAGAAGAAAAAACAATAACCTCCAGCTTACCTGTGTTCAAATTCAGGGCAACAACAGGTTGCAACTTTCTCCTAATTTGAAGCGCATGTAACAGCAGTTCAGCTCCATCGAGTCGATAAGCAAGGTCCGATTTTTCCCAAATTGGGAATTGACCATAAAGCTGAAATTGAGACGAAAACAGAAACCCTAATTGGTCATCGGTCAAGCTTTGACGATCATACACTGAACCTTTTTGTCTTTTTTATGCCCGGGGAACATTACTATTTTTTGGGTCAATATTCCTAATTAAACAAATTATTCTATACCGAATTTTTTTAAACATATGATTAAGTTTATAATAAAAAAAAAATTCATAATTTTAACATTTACACAAATCTTCCATTCCATTATTTTGTTTAAAGGATCAGTGAGAACATTAAATTTCTTTGTAATATAACATATTTCCAAGAATTTCCTATAAAAATACATAAAAATATGTATTTTTTTAAAATCTCACAAATTTAAATTAAAACACAATCAACTTTGTTCTTCCATCCAAAATATGTTATTGCTGTGAGGGCATTATAATTACACGAGGGATGTTCGGTATCCAATTCTTATAATATTGTTCGAGAAGTTGATAAACTAATTCCTGTAGATGTCTATTTATCAAGCTGCTAACAACACTGTAGAGAAAGAATCGGCACAATTATAGAAACGATTAGGAAAAAGAAAAAGTTGAAGTTGCCAAATTTTATATATAAAAAAAATTAAAAATTAAAGATTAAAATACTCTATACAAAATAGTTTAAATATTAATGTCAAATTTTAGATTGAGAGCTATATATTGAATAGTGTAAGCTTCTATATTAAAAAAACTCAAAATTAAAACACTCTCGTGTTGAAACTTTAATTGAAATCTTAATACATGTTTGTGACTCCACTAATTATTGTTTTGATCCTTAATAAATGAATTTTTTAAAAAATGGAGTGCTGACTGAAAAATTTAAGGCTAGCTTGCATACATTTATTGTCAAGAGTATTATTATATACCGTGTTTGTTTGCATGGTGAAAAATAGAATTTGTTTCAAAATTCTTATTTTTTTTACTTAAATAATATAATTCCAATATCCTAAATTATCGTTAACATAAAATTGATTTCGCAATTTCCTCCATTTGTCATGTTTGATAGCATTTGTAGGAGATGAACAAGTCTTCATCTCCGTTAACAATGGATGTCATTAACCCATGTGGCCATGCAACTTCCATCATTGTTGCCGTCTCCAAGCTATTAGGAAACAGACTTCAACACACTACTCTCTTGTTCAATCGCATTTTTCGCTTTCATCACACAAACATACAGAGAAATAGAGATAACTGAATTTAGATGTTAATGGATAACTAAACAGGCAAACAAATATGAAGGGATGGGAGGCCCCTGTCCGCAAAACTCAGGCCGTGGCGAAGAAGCGTGCCCACAGCATTTTTGGGTCAATATCTGTACCTCACGAGGATGAAGATGAGGAAGAAACTGAAAAAATTGCAAATGTCACTGATGGTAGCATTGTGGAAAAAGTACTACCTAATGGAGATTACTACACGGGTCAGTGGTCTAACAATTATCCTAATGGACAGGGAAAGTATTTATGGACAGACGGGTGCATGTACGTAGGAGAATGGTTAAGAGGCAAGACTAATGGCAGAGGTGTGTTCAGCTGGTCCACTGGAGCGACGTATGAAGGTGAATTCAAGAGCGGGTATATTGATGGAAAAGGTACTTATAGTGGTGGTAATGGGAATACTTATAGGGGACAATGGATCATGAATTTGAAGCATGGAAATGGCATGAAGAATTACTCGAATGAGGATTGGTATGATGGCGAATGGCGAAGAGGCTTGCAGGAAGGGCATGGAAAATATTACTGGAAGAATGGGAATAGCTATGATGGAGAGTGGAAAAATGGGACTATGTGTGGGAAGGGTTCATTTGTTTGGGCTAATGGAAAAAGATATGAAGGGTATTGGGAAGAAGGAATGCCTAAAGGGAGTGGAACATTTAGATGGCCTAATGGAAATTTTTACATGGGAAATTGGAGTAAGGATGGTAATGAGCAAAATGGGACGTACTATCCTTCTGGTTCGTTGCAAGATGCAAATTTTGAATGGGATCCACAAGAGGTTTACAATGTTGATTTAGCTAATTGTGAGGTTTCGTCAGAGGAAAAGGTGGAGTTTTGGCCATCACAGAAGAAGTTGTCAGTTTGGAATTCATCAAAGGGAGAAAATTCACATAAGCCTAGGAGAATGTCAGTTGATGGGAGGGTAGGTGGAGGGATGAATATATGGGAGAGTGATAGTGATGATGGTTCTTGTGATGCAGGTGATGGATTTGCAAGGAATAGGAGAGATTTGGATGGTGCTTTGTTGGGTTTAAATCTTGAAGAATCGAGTTGTAGGAGACCCTCTCGTCCGCCTATTAGAGTACCAAGGGGAGTGAAGAAACAAGGAGAGACTATTAGCAAAGGGCATAGAAATTATGATCTCATGCTCAATCTGCAGCTAGGAATCAGGTATTAGTTAGTGTTATAATTGGTTTCACTTCATTACCGTAATGGAAATGGTTTCATATATGCTTGCTCAATTGTAATTGGTCCAAAAACTCATGAATGGATTTAGTTGAGGCCTGCAATCTAATTTGCTTGATGTTGCATTAAGCTGCTTTATATGACTGACTGCTGTAGCTCATTATCAGTTTGCGGAGTGATTAAACAGGCATTCAGTTGGAAGATCAGCAAATGATCCTCCTCCATCGCTTGATCTTAAAGCTTCCGCTTTTGATCCTAAGGAGAAAGTGTGGACCAAATTTCCCACAGAAGGAAGCAAACACACTCCACCACACCAATCTTGTGAATTCAAATGGAAGGATTACTGTCCCCTAGTATTCAGGTTTATCTGCATACTGGTGTTCATTGCATCAATCTCTCTTTCTTTCTTTTTTTTCTTCTTTTTTTCCGGCCCCTAAATATCTGCATACTGTGTTCATTGCATCTATCTTCAGGACTCTTAGGAGGTTGTTCAAGGTGGATCCAGCAGATTACATGTTATCCATATGTGGGAACGATGCTCTTCGCGAACTATCTTCTCCTGGTAAGAGTGGCAGCTTCTTTTATCTGACTAATGATGACCGCTACATGATAAAGACAATGAAGAAATCTGAAGTGAAAGTGAGTTAACACAACTTTTCTCCAAATAGTGTTTCAACTCAGTATCAGATTCAGTTACTAATTCAGGATGGTTTGTTTTACAGGTGCTTATTCGGATGCTTTCAGCTTATTATAGTCATTTTCGCACATACGAGAACACTATGGTTATCAAGTTTTATGGTTTGCACTGTGTCAAGTTAACTGGCCCTATCCAGAAGAAGGTATATATATATGTTGCTATTCCTAGTGCATATCTTAGTTGCAGGAATCTTGAGACGAGGAATGAGTACCTTGATTCTCAATATATAAATTTTAACGATTCCCCATTTCCCTTCTCGCACTCGCTCACTCTTCGTGCAACTATGGCGCATATGCATATAACAACCTTAAGAAAATACCATTTTTCCATTATTCATATAGGACAATTTGGTTGCTTATCATCCAGGTTCGCTTCATTATCATGGGAAATCTGTTCTGTTCTGAATATGTTATTCATAGACGCTTTGACTTGAAAGGATCTTCCATAGGACGCGTGACAGATAAACCTGACTCCGAATGTGATGCAACTACTATTCTTAAAGACCTCGATCTTAACTATATTTTCCGATTGCCAAAGTCATGGTTTCAAGAATTCTGCAGGTAAATTCTGAAATTATTACTTGCATTTATTTCCTTTCCAGCTCCTTTGAAAACACACATATATTTTGTTTTACAGGCAGGGCGATAGGGATTGTGAGTTTTTAGAACAGGAGAGAATTATGGACTATAGCCTTTTGGTTGGTCTCCACTTCAAACAAACAACAAGTACTGGGGATTTGGTTCCATCAGGATCTAGGACTCCTCCTGGTTAGTTTTCATCAAATTTTTTTTTTTTTTATCTTGTCAACAATTATTTGATTTTCTTTCTTTCTTTCTTGCAGTTGTCCCTAGAACAGGTACTCGAAACAGGTCAGATATTCAAAACTTACTCTCAAAATTAACATGTTTCATGTTATTTTTAAGTTACAAAAGTTGCCTTATTATGGTTGCAGGCAGGGAGGAATGAAATTGGGTATAAACATGCCAGCACGAGTTGAAAGAACAGTGAGAACAAATAACGAAGAACTGGTAGGAGAACCAACTGGAGAATTTTATGATGTTGTAATATTTTTTGGGATCATTGACATACTGCAAGACTATGACATAAGTAAGAAGCTTGAACATGCCTATAAATCCATTCAATATGATGCTACATCGATATCAGCTGTGGATCCTAAGCAATATTCAAGGCGTTTTAGAGACTTTGTTCTCAAGATCTTTGGCGAGGATACTTAAAAAACAAATTTACTACTGCTGTTGTGCAAATTCTTTACTATATTTTCAATCAGAGTTCGCCTTAGGAACCATCTTTGCTCAACACAAATTATTATTGTTTATGTAAGTAAATGCATAGAAAATATTGTAGCAAGAAGCAATAATATAAGTGTACTTCAAATATGAGACCATATTAGATTATTTGGTGAGTTACAATATTGAACTAGAACTATTAATTATATCATTTCTTTTATACAAATATAGAATATTTAGAAAGTTTTAAAATTTTATTAAAGTATATGTAATTTTAAAATTATGTGACGGTTTTGTAATATTATAGCAAAAAGTTAGTTTGCATTATATTTTCTTATTTTAAATGGCGAAAAAATTAATGTATGTGTATCTGTGAAAA
>JAYMTC010000874.1:0-10423 GCA_036897605.1 Melianthus villosus
ACTGGTGAGGGAGATGATAAGTATCTAATTGCTACAGCTGAGCAGCCACTTTGTGCATATCATTTAGATGACTGGATCCATCCTTCACAGCTACCAATAAGGTTCTAACAAGCCAATCAGCTGTAATTGTTCAATGAGTACAAAATAAGAGTGCTGATTTTTCTTGATGTTTTTAATTGTGTTGCCAGATATGCTGGATATTCGTCATGCTTTCGTAAAGAAGCTGGGTCGCATGGTCGTGATACATTGGGAATTTTCAGAGTTCATCAGTTTGAGAAAGTTGAGCAGTTTTGTATGACTAGCCCAAATGCCAACGATTCTTGGGATATGCATGAAGAAATGTTAAAGAATTCTGAGGATTTCTATAAGATGGTAAATTATTTATCCTCCAGTTAGAAGAATCACATATGATGCCTTTTAAGATAATATTTCCTTTTCTCTTTGAATGGTGTTTACAGATAGTACATAGTACATACATTAGATGTAGTTTGGTTGGCTCCGATGACATTACATTTCCATGTCTGTATACACGCGCATACACTACATACAAAACATTGTTATTATCCATATATGGTCACTTTTCTGCCACTTGTCATGATGTCGCTTGTCCTTTCTTCGGTTTTTTAACCTTAGCAAGATCAACGATTCCAAGTGCTTGGCCTTCTATTATAAAACTAGGAACTGAACTCTTTTAAGAGGGGTCAAAGTGATATCCTAAACCGAGTAAGAAATAAATGATAGATATTACTTAATTCCTTATTAATTTCAATCTAGCACCTATGTTCTCTCTTAACAGGTCAATATCTTATATATGATACTAAGTAATGGAAAGCATATTGACCAAAGATCAGATACTGAAATACTAGTTGAATATATGTGAATCCCTATTAATTTGCTAGCTTGCACTTTAACTTCTCTGGTTCATTTTGTTAATATATGATTGATATTAATGGAAACCATATTGACCTTACACATTGAATTTATTACAGCTAAACATCCCCTATCATGTTGTCGCTATTGTTTCGGGGGCTTTGAATGATGCTGCTGCAAAAAAGTATGACTTGGAAGCGTGGTTTCCTGCTTCGCAAACTTACAGAGAGCTTGTGTCCTGCTCAAATTGTACAGATTACCAGTCTCGGAAATTAGAAATTCGATATGGCCAGAAAAAGGTTGGTTGCATAATAGAACCACTTTATATTCTGCGTAATCTTGTTTGTTAATTGAAATTGTTGAAAAGGCTAATATTCTGTCAGGTAGCAATCTAAGTATCACCGGGTGCATAAATATCATCAGTAGACGTGTTTTGAGTATGGTTAAGGTGATGAGCATAAAGATTAGTCAAATTTTATTTTTGGTCAGCTTTATTACACAAATTGCCCTTATAAAATTAGAATTGGAAAATTATTCTGAATGAGTGCCTGATTGTACATAGTTCTGTTTCCCTTTTTTGCCAAGTACACTCCAAACTCCCACTGTGTGACTGTCCACTTTAATAGTATCTAAGTGATTTATTATTTAATGTTTTTTTGTTTCAACTATTGATACTTTTAGCAAGTAGGGCTAAAGTTATAAGTATTGAGTAAAGACTGTTTTTTCTTGTATTGATGGTAGTCAAAAAATTTCATTTCAGAACAATGAGCAAGCCAAGCAATATTGTCACTTGTTGAACTCTACACTTTCAGCAACAGAGAGAACCATTTGCTGCATCCTTGAAAACTATCAGAAGGAAGATGGTGTTGAGATACCAGAAGTTCTGCGAGGATTTATGGGCGGAAAATCTTTTATACCTTTTCAATCCAAGCCAGTTTCAGAAGTTAAGGGCAAGAAATCTAAAGCATAGTCAGTTATGTATGCCATAATATTTGAAGTCTTCATTTTTGTTACGCACTGTCCTAAGTTGCTGCTTCTTGGCATAGTGAAACCATAACATGTTATAGCCTGATTTTGTGAGTTATTTCTTGGAGTGGTTTATTACGAATTGTTATGTTTGGAAAAGTTATTCAGTTTAAACCGATTTAAGTTTCATGGAATGGATCCGCTATTCTGTCTTAATCATAATTTTTTATTATGAATAACATTTATACATACATTTGCTGTCATTTTTATCTTTTAAATTTAAATTAATCTAAAGGAATTGGTATAATGATATTTGAATATTTATTAGACTATATGACATTTGAATATATTTATTAGACTAAATTTTCATGTTTACAATGAATTGTATAGAGTAAATATATTATTTATATTTTTACTTGAACACTTAATATATCTCATATTCATAATAATGTAATGTTCTATAATATGTTATATTATTTTTTATTGTATTATAAGTGATTACAATTATAGGTATATATTTAATTGTTTTTAAAAATTCTGACATTCTCTATAATTTTAGAATTTAGTCCTAAAAAGTCCACAATAATTCATATAGTTATAAATTTATACATTATTGGTGGTTTATTATATATTCCAAATATATTTAATCAAAATAAATGAATTTTGATTCAACAAAGTATGAAATTAATACTACACTTTGTTTTTTGTAAAATAGATTCGACTTTTTCGTTTGGTCGTATAGAAAAGAGCGACATTCTAGGTTACCCGCACAAAGGCTTGGATTAAAATCAGGCATTTCCACATTATCTAAAAAAATTTTAAAATTCAGGCATTTCCGCCCGAGACCACACGGCATTTCTCTATCGAGTTCTTTCTCATCGGATCGGTGATGGAGGAGGCAAGCTTCAATTCTTCTTTCATCTATTTACCCCCTGTTTGTTTCCCGAGAAATTTTCTAGATTTTTGTTGCGCACTTTAAAGAAAACAAATTCAACCTAAAATGCTTTTATTAGAACCAAATTCTCCTTTATTCATTGATTTAGTTTTGTTTTTATTCAATTCTTTAGATAATTTTCCTCGATTCCTCATCAGTCGAAGGATTGGGATTCATAGTAAATGTTTGTTTCCTTATAAATGCAGTTCGCGTTGTTGTGGATCTATATGTGGATGAATGAATTGGTAGATACCATCTAAATAGGGGTTGATAGCATGGTAATTGATTTTCTCGTTGTTACATACTTGTTCGATATCAGTTCATCTGCTTTATGTCGGACGATTGCACCTAGAGAGGACAGGGACTTTACTAGTTTTAAGGTTTCTGAACTAGTGACCACTCAATTTGAAGTTTGCAATGGTATCCTACAATTGGTTATTTAAAAATCAGTGACCAATAACAGAACAGTCTTGTATGCAACCAGTTATTGGTTACCAATAGTTGGTCTATAGAAGAAGGTCTCCATGGTTTTTCAGGAAATGTAATGTTGGACTCCCATATTCATGAGAACACTATTAGTTTATATGTAGAATATGAATTCAGTTATTTTATCCTTGCAATCCCATACTTAACTGAATTGTTTGTAGTCCGTTGCATACTCTTTTCTTTGATGTTTTTTGATTGTTTATATGGTGTCATTTTCATTAACAAACACTATCATCTTGATTGAAGACTCTACTGCTTTGAATAGTGACAAAGATTTTTCAAAATTTTGAAGTGGCCTTGGAAAACTAATGAAGTAATTTCTAGAATGTGATAGTTAAAAATAAAATAGGGCAATTAATTAATCTCCTTTCCCAACTGCTATTCGAATATCGATCTCCTGCTATGGATCGCTTACTACTACGTTGGATCGGATGTCAACCTGTTGCTTAATATATGTTTTCATCGGATTAATTGTATACATTTGTCTGCAATTTTTCAGATTTTAATCTTTTGGTCGGAATTTTTCAAGTTTAAAATAAAACCCCCCCCTGCCGATTTTAGATTCCCTACAACAAACCAAACCAGACACTGTTTCACGCGCTATGTTGAATTTCACAGGTATGTTGAGTTAGATGGTACAGTAGTTTTATGAACTAATTTATGGCTTTCCTAAAAAAATTGAAACATCAATATCATGCATTACAGGTGTTTAATATCAAAGGGTGAAGAATCTGGTGAATGCGAAAAATTTGCCAAATACTACCGTTCCCTTTGCCCTGGTGAATGGGTAAATACGTCAAAACTTACCATTTTTCTTGGGTATGCTTGATTGCTTTGCTATAAGTTAGCTTAGGTTCTGCTCTAATTGAGGGAAATCCAGTCTGATATAAAACTTCTTGAAGACGTTCGGTTTACATAGCTATCTGGATTTTAATTTATATATTGGATAAAAAAGTGATGAAGTTTCTATTATTAGTTATTGTATCATAAATTTTGGCATATTTTGTGTTTACGGTAACTCTAATGCTGAATGGCGTAATATTGGTCTAATAGACATGTTATAGGTATTTGATGTTGCAGTTGACTTGGTAAATGAAGATATTATGGTTCTTGATATGATAGGCATAATCTCTATTTCTTCTTTTTTATTGAAATTCACTGGATGAAGCCGCACCATTTTCTTTATTGCAGCTTCATGAAACTACGACACTTTTAACAATTTCATTTTTCTGTGAAAATTTGCACTTTTTGTTTTTGAAAATTGTTTAAGTTTAGATTTGAAATGTAATAATGTTTTGATAACATGAAAGTCACTAATTTTCTTACATTTTTTACTAGTAACTTCTAATATCATATATATCTTTAATTTTCATTCTTAAGAAGTGTTTGTTATTATGCTAAGATGTTAATTGACATCAATCTGTACTTATGCAATTTAATACGCATGTATTAAGTTAAAATATACTCGAATTGATCTTTTGAATTTGGAAAGTCCGTTTGTAGTAGAGTGTACTTAATGTTTCTACAGTTACCTTGGAGATAATGCATGGTCGATTGGTTTTGTTGTGTGGATGGGAGTCGATAAAAACCAATTCGATTACATATTTTGAATAGGAGGATTAAACAGATCTCCATTGTTCTCATTGCCTTGTAAAGATTTTAGAGTTTGCGAACCTCACTTCCCCATATTGAATCTATTACCCAGTTTTCTTGTTGTCTTGTCTGATGAAAGGCTTCTTTGTACGAGTATTAACATTGATTTTGTATGAGATGCGCCCGTTTTTCGTACATCCTCATAATTCACCACATTATTTCCTACTTAATGGTCCTTTGTTCTCATTCAAAGTTTCTGTTGTTTCTTCTTTCCGACATTTTGGTTAGGTGTTGCCGGAGAATAGATTTTTTAAATATCAGATTGTACGAATCAGATTATATGTGATGATGTTATAGAATGTGATCCAACTAGGTATTGCCATTAGATATAAGCTATAGGCCATGCAACAGCTTTTTGCTCAATTTTTCGTGGATTCAAATTCTCACCGGTACGGGTCAAGGGAATGGCCGCCTTAACTCTTCATTATCACTTGCTTCTACGGACGGACAACAGTCCATATACTTGATTTACCATATGTACTTTAAGGTTTTCATGCTATAAATTGTTGGGGTGCATTTAGCTGTTAGGACAAAGGTTTCGTATATTTTTCATCCAACTAAAATGTTACCATGTTCTTGAGTTAGTAGTTGCATCAAAGCAGGTTTGTTATTTCATTGCATCTGGGAGCTCATTGATATATTTTCCCCTGCTCTTGATTGGCATTCGATTGCATAACATGTAAGTGCAGAACAGTAGCTGACAGTGAATATATTGCTTGTGTAGGTTGAAAGGTGGAATGAGAAAAGAGAAAGTGGGAGTTTTCCAGGTCTTCTTTGATTGCAAGGCAATAGGAGACGATGTTATTCAGCCATGGGATACTTCACATTTTTATATGTTTCCTAAACTAGTTCATGTTCTTCTCTTTATGCTTGATAACTTATTCGCGGCACCAAGCTTTCTTTCGTCCTCGAGACAGATTTGCACAAAAATTCAAGTAGCAAGGAGAATAGAGCGATTAAAATTTCGATTTATGAAAATTTTAATATAGTATTCAGTTGAATTACATTTGAATTTAATGTGTGTTTAGATTGATAAGTTCAAAAATGTATGGATTATTATTTTAAATTTTATTAATGATTTTTTTTTTGTAATATGTTATAATGAATTATATTGTGTTATGTACGATACTAGGTTATATTTTTATACGCAAATAATTAACAATATGAAAATAATTTATAATTATTTTTTTTGAAATGAATTTCAAGGAATATTTGTAAAAGTCAAAAAATTTTCATCAAAATGTAAAAAATCAGATTTTATAATAATTTAGCATAAAAAAAATTGCCACTAAAAATTAATCTTTAACGGAAATTACTTTTACCACTTATAGTATAAAAAGTGTTACAAAAAAATTAATTTTTAGCGGCGACCACCGTTAAAGCATAAAAATTACCACAAAAATTAAACTTGAGTGCGTAAAGAAGTTTTGTTAAAAAAAATAATCTTTAGCGGCATTTACTTTCGTTGTTAAAACATAAAAAAGTCACTAAAAACGCATTTAATGACAAAATGTACATTCGCCAGTAATATTTTTACCGACTCCACTTCCAACGGCCTATATTTATTTCTCAAATTTTAACGGCGATTATAATTATCATTAAAAATAAAAATAAAATAGTCGTTAAAAGTCATTTTTCCTTATAGTATTGAAAAATGCTAGCCTAGGTATAGTAGAGTGAGCTGACAAGTTGATGTGATACTTATATTAATATGATTTCGCGATTCATTCCCAATGTACGGCATGATTATTCATATGTCAGGTCATTTAATTTCCTGCGAGAACTGGGTGAAAAGTATTTGTATAATATTAGCAAAAGTCATATGAATTAACTGTTCGCAATGAAACCATAAGACTTTCTTCTTAACTTGCATGATTAGCGAAGTTACTTTAGTTGTATATTGCTTTATCCATTTCGATATTGTTTATATTTTGTAACACTCGGTTGATGGAGATACGACTCACTACATCATTATAGCTTATCCCACGTATGTTGATGTCTTTGGTTTCAAATTTTTTATGGTAGCTGATACTTGGAGTAACTATATTGTCATTTTCTCTTTTGTTAACGGATGATAGACTTTTTGTAATTTTATGATGGTTTTTGCCCTCTTTTCTAAAACTATATTGTGATTTTGATGATCTATGTAAACCTGGACATTCTTTATTCATATTTTTTATTATCATGTTTGCCTTCTGTGTTATATGTCCAGATTTTAGTTTAAATTGATTTCCATTTTTAAAGTTTTAACTATTTATGCTCCTTTGAATATCATATAATCATTTAAACTGCAGTTCGAATTTACCATTCATAAGATCAAAATTAATTTGGATTATTCGAACAAACAAATATTTCTATTCATCTGTAACTCTAATCAATTTAAACTATTTGCATGTTTATTTAGTACTTCATTTTACCAGACATAACCTTATCCTAAACTTTGTAGAACCTTTTAAAAGGATTGCACACCCTGCTCCAGTATGACGAATATCACGAACCAACCCAGAAAGAGAAAAAAAAAATTTATCCAAAAAAATTCAAGTCCATACAAAAGAATGAACTCATAAAAAGATATAGTGATTAACATTTCATTGTCTGATTCAATTCAACTCCTTAAATAATTTTGAAATGTAACACTTATATTGTTAATACATTACAATCTTTTACAGGAGACTCAACGAAAAGTTGCACTTCGGTTCCCAGTTGCAGGAAATGCATGACGCCGTTTCCCTGGCACAAAGTCAGTTGTTTCGTTATTTAGTTGGACTCGGTCTACTGCTGAACTTTTTTTCTTACCACCAGAATGAAGTCTATTTCTCCCATCTCTGTCACCCTCTGCTCTCGAGTCTTCCTTTTGTTCTCCAAAAGTCACCTGTTCCCTTGCTGCTTCATAATTAAATGGATTCAGCTGCAGAAGTTGGTCAGCTTCAAATCTCTCAACTGATTCAACTTTTTTTCTTTGCTTACTTGAATCAAAGCACTTCTGGAAGCTTGATGATAAATCAGAGAGAGACATAGGCTCACTGCTGTCAACTTCAAGAGCGGATCCAGAGGAATTATTCTCTATCCATTCTTTCTTGGACTCTGAGTTTCCACATATAGATTCCTCTCCGTTGGAATGATCTTCCAACATTATGACATCTTCAGATTTGGGAATGTAAGCAGGATTAACAGGACGTTCCTCCTCAGTGTGCTGTTGAATTTCCAATGCCTTAGTAGCCCCTTCTACAGAGGATTCGGACAGAACAGTTTTTCCCAAAAACGAGTTGAAGGGAAGGTTCACAGATAACTTTATCTGCTCCAGAATAGAAAATAACTATCATAAGTTTAAGAAAGTATAATTTGATATCCACAGTTCATGCAAATAAAATTTTCAATAAAAGAATGAAGGCGAGGAAGTGTAGTTCCATGAAAGAAGCGTACTCTTTCTATAGTATTAAGCTTTTTCTTGGGAGCTGTATTTCCAAGGAGTGCACCAAAAGCACTGCATGGCTTCTTTAGTGCCTGAATAGTTGCTCCAGTACCCTATAAAAAAGAGTAGACCTTATTAGAATACAGATCTCCAACAAATCAATCATGGGTATGTTATTAAATATCAAATATTGATAGCTTACACGCTCTGCTGCATCCTCAGAAATATAAACACCAGATACCGTCTCTACCTTCCCAGTTTCAACAGGATGCTTAGAGGAGCCCCCTTCTGCATCTTGACAAAGTATATTGCAGTTCTCATACTCGAACATCTCTTCTTTATGATGCAGAGGAAATGATGACAGTGCAGATACAATGCCATTTAATGTATGGCCACCATCAATGCTTTCTGCCACATCAGTTGCATTCCTCAAGTTTGAAGAAGAATCAAGAGAGCCGACTTCAGCGCAATCATTATTAACTATATTTTCTACAGGTGGCTAAACGAGAAAGATATTGATGTTAACCAGAAAGAACAAAAAAAAAATACACTGCAGAAAACTGAATGTAAAAAGAAAAAGAAAAAAAAAAGGAAAAAAAGGGGCTGGTCTTCCACAATTGCTATATATTACCAATAGATAAAGCAGAGCTTCTGATTGAAGATTCAATAAACGACTGTTAACTTTTGTGCAAAATTCACATGATTCTTGCAGTATTTATTACAGTTCAAATGCGCATTTTTTTTCTCACCCAAAACCGACCACGAGAATATTGAAGCATTATTAGTATTCACCAATTGAATCAATAAATGTAGATAGATATAGTCGGTTTATGTTATAGACCAATCAAATTTTGATGGAAGACTCTACAGACTACCACTTCATTAACCCAAGAGATACAAGAACCTCCATTTTGATTTTAATTGTGATGCATATAAAGCTTCTATTCTTCCGCAACAAGTCTCATCAAATTTGGTTATGCCAAGTCTCATCACAAACTGGTGGTTATAAAGCTCCATCCTTGCAACTTTTAACACAAATAAAATGTCCATTTAGAAATATTCACAAAGAAACATGAGGAGAAGACTGATTACTGTTTAGTCTTAAAAGTTAAATTACATTAAACCTGAATTATAAAAATAAACACTTTAAATTTAAATGCATCGAAGTTAATAAATTTATGAAACAATTCAGAAGCAAAGTCTTCTTTGGCTTCGGGCTTCCTAAGGGGGTAATGGACAGTTAAATTTAGATTAATGCAACATATATGAATTGCATAATGAGAGCTGAGTTCAGTTAATTGCAGAATATAGAACATACTGTTTTCATTCGTCCTTCCTTCAGAATCTCAGCAGCAACTTCAAATGCAGCTGCATTTTGCAATGAATTCCTAATGATGCTTACAACTGATGCAAGATTGCGCTCAATGTATGGGTGCCTTGATTTTACCAGCCGGCGTAGCTTCCCAGTAGTAAGAGGAATTTGCTTGGCTTTAAAGAAATAAATATGTTAGGTAAAACAGGTGCTATAAAATACAGTAAGTACCAAAATAGACATGGAGCAAATGGCATAAACACAAAAAGTTCTTTAGTACCAATTTCAAGAAGAGTTTTGTTTGGCAGTATATAACCAGTACTTTCATCCTCTGCACGGGCAACAACATCACGCCATTCAAATAGCCCCTGCATCCCATTTATTTTGTTATAAAAAAGTCAATAATATATATCAGAAATCTACATTCGGAGGTTAATACAGTAGGCGATAATATTCATGCTTAACATCACTTACTGCAGCAACTGCAACCTGTTGACTGTTGAAACCAGCCCCCTGCAACCTATATCAAATTGGCAAAATGAACAGCAATGACATTTTTTTCCCATGCAGAAGAAGATACTAGAGCAATGAAAGAGAGAGGAGAAGAAGGTAAGTTGATGGAAGAATACCGATTAAGGACTTTAAGCATGTTTCTTGTCGGCATAAATCATTATTTTATTGATTAATTTTGGATATTTTTTAAGGGTTGTATTTGGTATTTATTACAATTGAGGTGATTAGTTGAAACTAACCAACCCGACAGGGGTCAATCTCAAACTTAAAAGACCGC
>JAYMTC010000875.1:0-10423 GCA_036897605.1 Melianthus villosus
ATTTATGGTTTTTATGGCACAAACATTGGTGAATGATGCCAATAATTATTTATGATTGCTATGTGTTTACTACACGATTGTGTAATCTTTCAGCACGATGAGTTTTTGGTTTTATAGCACAACTCCATCACATTTTCTTTTTTTCTTTTCAATGAGACAATTTGAAATAGGAATGAAAAGTTTAAAAAATGTAAATAGCGGCTAACAAAGAAAAAAAATGTGAATTTTACCGTTAAAGATTTATCTATTATATAAATTACTCAACGTTATTAAAAGAAAATGAGAAATTTTTATTTATCTATGTGGCTTGTTATGATCTAGGCTACGGTTCATAAATTGTATCCGCTGGACTTTATTTTGTTCTATTATTAAATGAAATTGGGCAATATATTATCTAAATATTGAAATATCTTAAGCTGGGTTTATGGTTCATAAATTGCTTAGAAAAATGTTAAAGGCATGTGAATGAACACATTTAAGAAAGTTATATTTTAAAACATGTATTCTTGAAAAAAATTGTTTTAATAAAGATTAAATTACATAAAATTTTAATTATGTATATTTAATTGTATGTCGCGATCCTAGGGATGATATACACCAGACCAGACTGTCTTGTTTATGTTTACTTACTATTCTATACAATCATTGGATATAGGTTCATCTCGTGTTCCAAGCGGGAGAGACGTTGGGTGGGGTAATTGAATGGGTATAACTTCCAAAATTTTCATATTCTTCCAATTTTATCCTTACATAAATTTTAATGTTTTTTTTCACAGTTTTTTTTTTTTTATGGAATGATTAAATTATGAAGTTTTAAAAGTTTAAGGTATAATTTATGTATTTATAAAGTTTAATGAAAAAACATGAAATTGCACATAAGTCCAAGGACGTAATACAAAATTAACCCAACTTTAATCATTTTCCTAAGTTTTACCCTTGAATTGTTTAGAATGGATGGGACTATGATTTAGAATATGGGAAATACTATAAGTTTAATTATAAATAAGGATTTGTAAAAATTTGAATCTTTGTTAAAAAAATCATAATTTACTGACTTTTGATATTATTAGATTTAATTGAAAAACATTTTAAAAGTTGAAGGCATAAATTAATTTAAAAAAATCATAGATGATATATTGATTACAACAAGGGAGTCTTACACGAAGTTCATTGGGCTTAACTGTAATTGAGAAGTTATTTATTCGGGTTTTACGGTTGCAGGTGTCGTAGGCCTCTCTCTTTTTTGGCCTGTATCCTGATTTTATTCACATTCTACTTCGGCATTTTAATAATTAATATTTTATTGTAAGATTATGTATTCAGATTAAATAAGTTGGTAAAAATTAGTAAATTATTAAAATAATTAAAATTTATTATAACTCAAATTATTAAAGAAAATATTTAATCAAATTAATTGATTTTGATCATTTATATTTTAAAAATCACTAATTCAATCGAACCATCATTAAATGTAAGTTGATTAGTTATGATATTTAAATTAAGTATTACGTTTTATATATATAATTTACATATACTTATATCTTATATGCGGATTAAAGTGTTGATGTTCATCATTTTTTTTTGTATTTTGTAATATCGTTTTTAATTATAGTTGATATTACACGATAATCTAAACAAATTTTATTGTTCCATTCAATTTTTTTAATATATTTTTAATCAAATCAAATTAATAACATTATAACAACATCATAAAAACTGAAAACATGTTATATCTATTTATTAATTAATTGAGTAGTCCGAATTAATCAATTAACGATTTGAATTAATGCAAAGTATCAATCCATTTAATTATAATTAATACGTTCTCTTTACTATTGATTGAATTGTCTCTCCGTATTATCTATTAACTTGTTTAATACGGCCACCTTATTTTATTGTGCTTCCTAAGATCAAACTTGAGAAGAAACTGTTCAAATAAACATGACCAACTCAATTGAAAAAATTATATCATTCTATTAAAAACGGTAACAATTTTATATATTGTGATTTTTCTCCGTTTTTAAGTTGATTAGTCATAATAATTTCTTATCTAAAATCTTGCTGGTGACAAACTATACCTCTCATCTCCCTATTTTTCTCTAGAAAAAAAATTTAATAATTTATTTATTTATATATTTAACTCTCAATCTCATACGAAAGCACTAATTAATATATATAGTTGGAATTAATACTTAAATATGAAGAAAAAGAACACCGAGTGTTAATTGGTTTAAATGCAATTCTGGATAATAATATAATGTTGTATTCCTTTCTTCATATAATTTTCTTTTATTATATGAAAATGTTTTATCATGGAACTATTGAGCAACATGAAATTAGTCAAAAGGGAAAACAAAAAAAAGGTAGAACATTAGTGTTAATAGGATACTCTCAAAATATGTAAAAATATACACAGCATTGTGGTTGAATATACTTTTCTTGAGAAAGATAATTTAGTGCAAAAATGATATGCTATGGGACCATGCAGATTCCCTCTTTAAAAATTACAAGTTAGGGTTTCCCTTCATGTAAACTGTTAATGGAATCTATCTAATGTACCCTAATTTATTCTCATATAAACAAACTCTACTTCATGAATTTGATCATCATATCATATAATATACATGAACTCAAGATTTATATATGCCAATATAACATAAAATGTTTTTATATACCGTTCCGAAACAAATAATATGAATATCACAAAAAAAAATAAAAAGAAATAAACATAATTAATTATTAGTTTACAAAATAGAGAGACAAATAACAAGATGTAATGAATTTGTTTGATGGTATTGGTAATTATGTGTTGGAAATTTTTATTTTAATAATTACCGGGAAATATAAACGGACTTAATTTCTGGTACGAGTAGAAGATGAATCTGAGGGCTGAGTGCCCAGTCTAAGCTCAAGGTCTAAATCCAAACCTGTTGATGCCAATTCCTTTTCAGGGTTGTCAACAACATTCCAATCGAGTGCATCGATGAACAATGGAAGCTGCCTGAGCTCCACCCTAGACCACCTGATTGGGCAACTTTCATCCACAAAACCAGGAACCAATGGATGTGATTGACACAGCTTTGGAATGTCCGAAGCCTGAGTATTTTCAATGGAGATAGATTGGTTGAGCTTGGCCTTGTCCTTTCTGTGAATATTCATGTGCCCACCAAGTGCCTGTGCATTAGAAAACCCTCTCTTGCAAAAACTGCACTCATATGATCTTATTGTTGTTGTTGATTGCTTTGAATCCTTATTTTCTTCTGATGATTTTTCAGAGTTATCGGGCTCCATTTTTTCATCTAGAAGAAGAAACGGTCAACTGGGTCTAAGCAAGAATCTAAAGATGGCTTAATTTAGGTTGAAGGCCTGCTGTTCTTTATCATTGACAATGACAATCCCTTGTTTTGTACATAAAAGAACATTTTTCTTTTCTCACTTAATTAATATTGAAATTGGATAAGTAGCAAATTATTCCATCAATAAATATTGGAAAACTATTAACGGGTTTGGTGTTCAATAATCTTTGGGAAAAAGGGATAATGTGGGTTCTATAATTGTTGTCTCTCTAATGTCATATTTGGTCCTTGAACATATAATGCATTGCACATATAGTTCTTAAACTTAACAAATATTCGTTTTAAATTTAATCAATGAACTTGTAATTGTGTGCACTATTGGTCCTCAACTTAAAAAATTATCGTTAAATTAACTTGTCATTTATTTTTACTATTAAGTGAAAGGTATAATAAAAAAACGAATTAACTTTTTATATTTAAATAGATTTTTAAAATATAATAATAATAAAAATAATAGAAAAAAAAATTTTTATTTTTAAATGGATAATTTATATATAAAAAATTTAATTTTTCCTAATACACTATCAATGTAATAATAAAAATAAATGACATGTTTAGTTAACTATTATTATTTTTTTTTAACTTTAAGATAGACGATGCACAAAATTATAAATTTAATAGTTACAATAATTAATTGCTAAATTTAAGTTGTTAAGTTTAATATCCTAAATTCAAACATATATCCAATTAAACTTAAATATTACCCATTACTTTTATAACTTGAAAGTGGACACACCAATTTTGGGCAATTGACAATAGAAAATCATAAACAATCCAATTTTCTAATTTTAATTTGAGGATTCACAAGGTACATAATTATAAATTTAATAATTACAATAAGTTATTGCTAAGTTTAAAATTATTAAATTTAATACCCTAAATTCGAGAAACATATATTTAATTAAACCTAAATATTATCCATTACTTGTATAACTAGAAAGTGCACACACCAAACTTTTGGATAGTTGACAAACGAAAATCTTAAACCATCCAATTTTCTAATTTTAAATTGAGGATCCAATATGTACAAAATTACAAATTTAATAGTTACAATAAGTAATTGCTAAGTTTAAGTTGTTAAGTTTAATACCCAAATTTAAGAAACATATATCCAATTAAACCTAAATATTATCAATTACTTTTATAACTAGGAAGTGCACGCACCAATCTTTGGGTAGTTGACAAAGGAAAATCTTAAACCATCCAATTTTCTACTCCTTAAATACACTTACACTGCCATCTTAAATTATTAAACACACCTCAAACCAAATGTTAGCATTTACTAAATTTAATATGTTACATTTATTTTGATATGCTATGCATTTATAATTAAATTATCAGAGAAATAATATAATAGTGTTATAATCTTAAAACTCACAAAACTAATAAATGATAAATACTTAAATCTATGCATGTTATCTTAGTTACAAAAAAGACTATTTCCCAAAAAACTTTTTTTAGATTGAAATGTGCCTTAAAAGAGCATTTTGCAACATAGCAAAATTCACATATGAAAAATACATAGAACCAATTAATAGAAAAATCGTTTAAAGATGAAAAGGAAGCTGGAAGGGCCTAGGCTGTTCTAACATAAGAAAACTACCTCCTTTCATGTGTTCTCCTTGATCCTGATGGCACCCTACTAGAGTCAACCGAAGTTTTACTCTTTGCATCAGTATGCTTATCTTCCTTTTGATCCATTAGTGACTTTTGTTTTCTTAGCATCTCGTCCGCATATCGCTGCCACAAGGCTTCTCTGTCTTTTCTTGGCATCTTGTTGTACCTAGGATCTGGTCTCAGAAGACGTTTGGCTGTTGACCAAGAATTAAGAACCGTTTTTCCATCTTCTGACTCACGAGCAGCTGCTTCTGCACTCAAGACCTCAGCTAACAAAGCTCTGAACTCGTTTGCACACCGCTACAGAAGCCAAACCATGGATTATGTAGCTCAGCAAGTAATTTGAAGTAATTTTGAAGTGCACAAATTGCTTGAACATACAAATGAGACGACAAATCAAATAGTGCATCATGTAATTTACTCGGTCGGTGTTGAATCATCTGACTTCTGTCCGGGATCCAAGGACGGAAAGGACAATTGGTGAAACTTGAGTTTGTAAATTGTCCCGTAGCCATAATTCCTCGTAACTTATGAAACAGGACTTAGACTCGGGATTCAAGAATTCAAATGCGTGGACTCGTCGCGGATTCATCGGGAATTCGTCAAAATATATAATTAAAATGACATGTACATGGATTAAACAAAGAATTATAAAAAATATAGATCAATATACTCATTATTATTACGAATATATAAACTTATTATAATAAATTAGAATATAACAAAACATATAATGTAAAGAATTTTTAATCAATAAAGAGGTCGAAGAATCTAAGAATCCGAGAATCTGATCGTCTTCGTCTAGTTCTCTCTAAACGAGGAATCCATGCTTCATAACTCAGATACCATAAGCAAAAACACAATTCAGATTGCACTGGGTGTTTGGTTTAACTTATTTCCTGTTTTAGGTAGCTATTTCTGCATTAGTTGGTCACCATAGTACTGTTACCAAAACATTAGATCATTTGACAGTTCTACACAAATTATCAGTCAATTAAGTTTTCCAGACATTAATCTAAAATAATACATCACACAAAGAAAGATTGATAGATAAACAACTGCTTGAAAATGCAGTACTACTCATCAGCAACATGAAAGATGATAGTACATTACCTCATGCAGCATCTTTATGTGTTCACGAAAAAGCTTTTCAGCATCAGTTGGATCTAAAGCAGGGTTGGTTGCGCGAGTTTGAGGATCCTTTTCAAGCTTAGATTTTGCTTCCGTCCATGAAGCCTAAAAGATGGAATGCAAGAGACAAAACAGATTAATGAGTTCAGTTACATGGATGAGGATAACGTGCCGATGATCTAACAAAGTCAACGAGATCAATAGAATTCAACAAGGGTTTCCAAGTGCTCGATTCAAGTGAAACTAAAAATTGGGATTAGACTTGTGTACAAAGAATAAAAAACACTGGGTTGAATAGAGATTTGTTTGTCATTTTAACTAATCATTCTGGATTTGATAATTAATGGGAAAAAATACATGCGCAAGGAAACAAAATAAATAATCCCAATCTAATTATACCTAGCATTCACGGGTTATAAAAAAAAGATACCTGAGGGTCTTTAATAGTTTCCATAAGTAAAGCTTGATAAGATGAAACTGCTTCCTTCCTGCGAATTTTCGTTCGCACTCTCTCCATCTCTAGTTCTTCCCTTTCTTTGCGTTTCCGCATTTCTCGTTCTCTTTCCTTCAGTTTATCCTAAATATATAAGAACAGAAAATTTTATATAAAATTTATGAAATTGGCAAGCTATTTCATTAGTTAGTTACTATATAAAGCACTAGAACCAAATACAGCCGAGTGAGAGCAAAGACAATCTCGAAATGTACCAAAGGGTGTACAGAAGGTACCAAATACGGTTGAACCATCAGGAACCCTCTTATTAGAAAAATAAAAATACTAGAGTTTAGATATACAAAATAGAATAGACTTTGTATATCTTGATTCATACATACCAGTAGACTTTTTATATCTTGATTCATACATACCACACCACGACAAATGTATCTAATAGCTAGACTACTAATTCATTTACATACAGCAAATGTTTGACTGACATCACAACAATTGCAATACCACATGGATGGCATGACCAAGCCACCAACAAATACGAGTGAAAACCAAAATAAACGAAAACCAGAGGTACTCAAAGTCTGAAGGCTACGTCTGTGTAAGGTAATTCAATTACTTGAGTTTTACAAAATTTACATATAAAGCTGTTGTATTTAATGAAGTGAAGATGTAATTATAACATTTTATGATTTTATGATATCAAGAAGGAGTACATTAGGAGTTCTGAAATTCGATCAATGTCCTTTCAAAACTCAAGCCTAACGAAATGAAAATTTAAAACCCTTCATATAATTTTTTATACACAAATACATAAAATAAACTCGAAACTAAAGTAATTGAAATATTGTATATAAAAACAGCCTAGCGGAGTTTGAGAAAATACCTGTTCCTCCCTTTTGGATTTTGCCTCAAATTCAGCTTGCTCTTCTGCAGCTCTTAGTTGAGATATATATTCATTGAACAAGAACTCCCTATCATCATGCTTAACACATTTGTATCTTGAGTCATCTCTTAGACTATCCTTCACCTACAGAAATAAAAACAAAATAAATTTACATTGACAAATCTATGAAGGGTTAAAGCATATCATGTCGTTTGGCTTATTATGTCATGAAAATTAATACCAGACGACAACAATCCGCCACACAAATGCACGTACCCGGGACCATCGAGAATTAACAGTTATATCTCCTTTATCTCGAAGCATGGATTTGAAGCCATCAGCAGTAGCTGCACGTGCTGCCTGAACTTTTTCTTGTGCGGCTTTCTTCAAGGGGAACACCCTACAAACAAAGCATGAACCTTCTCTAAACCAGTGTATATAGAGAGATATACAAAAAACATTTCCCATCACAAACAAAACAATGTGGGACTAAAGAACACACCAAAGTGAGACCAAGAATATGTCACTAGCCTAATATATGCTGATACATGTTGCTTTCAAGAGTTATCAACATAAATCACTCTGTCTAGAAGGATTTAATGTAATATGGATCCAAATCATTTAAAAATACAATGTAATATCTTGTGAGTATAGAATACTAGATTTTTAAAAGTCGTAACGAAAAATACGCTCTCAAAACGGTATAAATGTATCAGAGCTTATGCACAACACAATCTACTTTTACTCAACATCTGATTGGATGAGTGCTTGTATGAAGTGAAATCGTTATCCTCCTTAAACATACTGTAATTTCATTAAATTCAATATTGTGAAATTTTTGTATAACCAAAGAAAATTGATTGCCAACTCAACGATATACAAAATAATCACGTCCTAATTCTGAGTAAACAACAACTCCAATTGTTAAGATATTTTCCAGAGAACAAAAAATAAGTATATAATGGAGTAGAGGGAATTTAACTGCCGCAAATAAAATTAATTGAAAAGCACTAACATTCCAGTCATAACACGGACTCCGTGTCATGAAAAATTAACAGCCCAAGGCACAACAGCCTAAATATTCCAAGAGGACTTGCTTCCACTACTTAAAAGGTGGTAAAGCAAACAGTGAATGGGTCAATAATTGATTTACATTCATAAAATTACTAATAGATTCAAAGATGTATCTCATCAACAGATACCTTTCTTTTAATAGTAATTCTCTATCCTTCCTATCCAAGGCCTCAAACCGAGGATCATTGCCCCATTTCTTTCTGAAGGTCCGGTAGTCAGTGTTTTCATCAATATCCTAAAAAAATGCCAAAAAGTAAACAACAATTTCAAAGAAATCAAAATATATTACACTTAAATTAAAAGAAATAGTGAAACCTCTGATGCTTCTTCCAATAGTTGTTTAAACCTTTCAATCGCAGCCTTCTGAGCCGCTCGTTTTTCCTTGCGTTCCTCCTCTGCACGTGTTTTTACATAGTGCTCAAACAAGGATCTCCGAGCAGAATAACTTTGGATAGCCTGCGACATAGCAACTCTTAGACAAACTAGACAAAAAATCATATCAGGTTAGGAAGCTAGAATAGGCCAACTGGACTGAAGGTAAACTGTCCTTTAAAAGCAACGCATAGCATAGAATCTCATTTCATGTTTCATATCTTCGTTTGGAAATTAGAAAATGTGCCCATCTCCAAAACTCATAAGCCATGAATGTGTAATTTTAGTTCCTGTTTCATATCTTAATTTGAACCCCGACCAAAATTATCAGAATATTACGGTGGGAGAAGATCAAACACAATCCTTGATGGTTATGCCATACTTCTCATATCAGTGTCTAACTATAAACAGGTAGCTTTTGAATAAAGGAAAAGCTTGTAGTTGTAGAAGTACCCTAAACAAATTCCAAAAAGGCCAACTTCATAGGAGATAGCACACCATATAAGCATGAAAAATATAATGGAAAAAGTTAACAATATTACTCAAGTTTATAGTGTTATATATCCTGATATTTAAAATTTAAGAAAGAGATATATCTTGTTGGAACTGTGGATAGGTTCCAGTATTGTTCTATAAATTTATATACTAGTTGGTCTAATTGAAGTCTTTTTACTGCTCAAGAAGCTCCTACATTGATAAAGTTTATGGTTTTCTAACATGGACTATGGATATCTAGTTTTCAGTTTTGCTATTTATTTTATGTACAGCTAAATGCCAATGTTTGCCTTATTATGACAAAACCTATACATTATCAACAAGTATGTCTGCATCATTTGGTTCGCAATTGGTTTGCACATGATTTGAAAATTCAGATTAAATTACTGCACCATGAAACCTAGAATAAATGCCGCAATAGAATACATGTGTTAATATCCATACTTTGGCATCTTAAGTTTTTTTCTGAGATTTTTCATACCACTATATCCCAGATCCATGCTACCCACCTCATAGGCAGCCATACTCCTAGTGGACAGTGGAAGCAAGATAAGAAACATTGTTACTGATCCTCCCCATTTATACAGAGAACAAAAATTGGAAAAGGAATGCATTTTATTTGATGATGGAGATTTTATAGGCAAGATACAACATCAAATCTAAAAACACGTCGAGCATGGCAAATATCCCAAAGATTAATTTGAACAAAAAAGAAGAAACACATATCAGCACAAAACCATGTGCACGGTCTTCAATTCTTATTCTTGAACATCTTGAAATATTACCACATTCAAGAGAAAGTGTGGCAGCATACAACCAAGGTACATTAACTCGACAAACCTGTGTCAAGAAGTTCCAGCTTTAAACTTAACAAACCTTAAAACGTGGATCAAATAGTATCTTTGGCAGTTCCTTATCCCATTTCGAGAAGGGGGCCACTCCTCGTTCCTTAAGCATCTCCTAGGAAATTTAAGTATAACACAAAAGTCTCATCATAGCATAGATGTTAATATGACAAATAAGTAAAGTGTCTGCAACAGTGGT
>JAYMTC010000876.1:0-10419 GCA_036897605.1 Melianthus villosus
ATGTTGAATTGCGTGGGGGAAGGAGAAAAAGTTACATGTTGGTAGGTTAAATTTCCATTAATAACTTTTGAGTTTCTGTATGAAAAGTTAATGTTTCAATAACATATTAAAAGCTGTTGAATTATAAGTTAAAAATTATAGTTGTTTTTCAATCTTAGTGAAAATTCTCCAGCATTCTCTTCGTAAAAGTTATTTTCTCACTTATATTTTAATATATCCTTGCTAAGAATGTTAATCTTTTTCATTTATACATGTTCTGACAACTTCTCTTGCTTATGCTAGTACCTTGAACTCATTTTTTGTAGCCTATTCATTTTTTTCCTAAAAAATTCTCTTTTATGCAGACCTTGTCCTAAAAGACAAAATAGTGGTTTATGATCTGGTCGGTCAAAGGATTGGATGGGCTAATTATGACTGTAAGTCAGTTTCCATTATGCCTAATATTTTTTATAATAGGAAATTTGAACAAAAGGAAAGAGGAGAAGGAAAGCCACTTAGTTTCTCATGAAAATTTCATGGATTTTCTGCACACAACTATTACTTCACAGAAATGCATAAAATATACTTTTCCATATATGTTATATTCACTTCAGCACACAACTTATTCATGTAAGTTCACTTCGGAAACGATCTTTCAGCTATCTTCTTGGCATCTCAAATAGTGTGTTAATATTGTTTTTGGCAATTGTGGATTCACTTAAGTTGCATTACAAACTGCAATGATTCAGTCCCCTCTAGTGTCCAGATGACCTCGAAGTATACTTAAAATTTTGCAAATACTGAATCCCGTTTACTTACCAGGTTCAAAACCAGTAAACGTCTCTGCAACTTCTACTTCTGGCAAACGTGAATATGTTGATGCAGGCCAGCTGAGCGATAGCAGTTTACCAAAACATTCGCCTTACACATTAACAAGGAGAACCATGGCCTTCCTTTTACACACAGCAATTCTCAGCTTCCTGTTGTAGCATTCAGTGGGTCTGGGAGTACCACTTCTTCTCCCACTGTAGATTATTTTTGCTGTTAATATTTATAGAAATTGCAGGCTTACATGTAATCATTTGAACTGCAGCAGATAGAGTGCTATAGCTATAAGGGTCGTTCATTGCTCGTGTATTTTTATAGTTTACCCATGTAGAAATATTCTTCCCCTTATTCATTTTTACTCCAGGGTTCTTCCCACTATTCAGGATTGCTCTAAATTAGGTTTGGTCACGAATACTATTAATTCTTACTCTGTATTTTTCTACACGCTTATTTCATTGTTCATTTGGCACTATTTTTTTCAACTCGTTTATGAAATTTATAAGCTGCAATAGTTTAATTGTATAAATGTCATCAGAACTTTTATATTCACTCATTTTGATATTTATAAGACAGTAGTAGTTAGTATTTAAACTATCCAAAATGCCTCGGTGATGTAATAATACCATAAGCAAAAAAAAGAAGGAAGTTATTTTTGTTATTGACGTAATAGTTAGTAACAAGATATTTTTCGATAGTTCTCGTACCAAAAAAAATCGATCCTTTTAAAAGTACGAGTAATGACATGATTAAACATCAAAGTCTGGATATCATTTTTACCATCGTCTTTTCAAGTTGGTAATTTGGTTTGTAAATATGATTTGAAGTAAAACTATACCCAACCACGTTAATACATATCATTAAAGAGCTTCGTTATATCTATTAAGAATCTGAAAGTGGAAATGTTTTGTTTCTTATTTTTAATTAAAATATTTTATCAAATTATGTTCTTTACATTCAACCCAAAATATCAATAAATTTAGATAGTTAATATGGTAAATTTGTAGTACAAAGTTTCTCACTTTCAAATAGCCTAGATACTCTAAAGAATTTTAAATATGTACATCTTATTTAATTAGAAGGTTTTATTTAATTTTAAACATGTAGATCTTATTTTATGTTTTCTGATATTTCTAAAGAACTCTAACGAGGTAGATCTTACATAGGATATTTTATTTTATCTCATTTTTTATTTTTTCAGTTGAGGTGGATCCTATATTAGTGTAATCACTATATTTTTTTTTACGGCCTCTATATTATATGAGCGGAAGTCACTAATTGAGAATATTTATTAATTTTATGAAAAGATTAAATACTTTTTATTTATTGTTTTCAAATTTAATCTCAGTGACACCGTAATAAGATTATGCCCGTGAAGAATTGACCTTGCAGTGAAATTGAAATCCTCTCAATGTAAATTTAGTTAGACGTTTGTAAATTTACTATAAATCGTAAACTTAGAAATGACGTAATTAAATTGAGACTGATGAACTAAATGCCTCGGGTAATACCCTACCTGACCGTAAAAAAAAACGTAGCAAAACTGGGAATAGTATAATGGTTGTAATCAAGCGACACCAAAAAAGTGTAGCAATTGAATACCAAGGAGAAGACTAGATTATGGCGCTCGAATCGGCGTCGGTCCCTCTCGATGATGAAGAAGAAGAGCAACAACAAAGACAAGCCCTCGATGCACCTACGCATCACCCTTTGCCTCCTCCCGACGAGGTAACATCAACCACTGAACCTTCAAATTCCTTATTCATCGCGTCTTTATTTTATACCAATCCATCTACATATCGATTATATACAAGACCTAGAACCTCAGTATATTACCTCAAACATGCAAATCATGTTTAAATGCATGTACACAATGGCGATACTCCAGTGCCCTTCTACTCATTATAATATAGAGTTCTTTCAAGTTTAAACCTATTTTGAATAATCTGATTTCGTTTTGTCTTTGTTAAATTTGATTGCTGGACTGTTCGACTCCTTAGATCTTATCAGGTTCTAGAGTCAAGCAAATTGACAATGCACTTGAGGCCAAACTTATGGATATGGGTATTTTGATTGATTTTGATAGATACTTGTGTATGTTTGCAAATGTTGATAGCTCAAACTGATTGAATTATTAGATGATGATCATGATGAATGCACATTCCTTAACTTGTATGTTCTATTTACAGTTGTTTGACATCTCGACAACAGTTGATCCTAGCTACATAATCTCTCTGATAAGGAAACTTGTACCAGTCGATGGAGAAAGTTGTTGCAACTTGCAAACGGAGAGTTCTTGTGCCACGTCTAGTCAAGGACAAAAAACTGACATATTGGTGGAATCTGCACCCTCTCCACTGGCAGATAGAGTTTTAAACTCACTGGATAATCAATCTGAAGCCATGGATATTGTGGGTGATGTTGATACATTTTCTCATGGAGGAGAAAGGCAAAATGAAGAGTCATGTCGTAGGTTTGAGGGAGCTGGTGTGTCAGTGGGAGAAGAGGTTTGGGAAGATTGTGGCTGCATTTTGTGGGATCTTGCTACAAGTAGAACTCATGCTGAACTCATGGTACTTGTGTCTGCCCATGATTATCTCTCTTTATTTTCTTATTTGTATCTGGTTTCTGAAATGGTACAACTTTCATCCTTAAATATGTTGGCAACTAGATATAATAGTAATCTGAATCGAGATTCAGTTACATTTCTTTTGAAGTATTTATGAAAAAGGTTTCGAAACGAATGTGATTGAATGAAGATATCACTTACAAAATTACTTTAAAGACCCCAATGACATGATGATGGATCATGTATTTATGAGAATAGAATAGTGACTTAAAGAAAGCATGGTTATTTAAAGTATTAACTAAAAAATGTTCTTTTTCGTCATGTAGTAACTAAAGAAGTAATTGTTATGTTTCTAACTGTGATCAAATTTAGAATTTTGGAGATAATTTGAAGCACCACCAAAAGTTCCTAATAGCATTAATTAAAACTTTAAGCATTGTTAGAACAAGATAAATTCCAGTCAGCAGTTTAGACCAAAATCTTATATAACTGCGAGCCACATTAACAAAAAAATGTCTCTACTACCTTGAATGAACATAACACAAGCAAGGGTGTAAGTAGTGAGCTTGGAAGGGAACTGCCATGGTGCTGTTATAGGGATAGAAGTTTGCTTTCTTTAATGTTGCAATAGTTCATGCTTCATTTTTGTTTATTTACTGGACTGTACATCAACATACTTGTGCAGATACAGAATCTTTTACTCGAAGTCCTTTTAGCAAACCTTATGGCTTCTGAATCTGTTCGTATTACGGTATGGCATATGAGCGATTAGTTTTATACGCATTACATAATAAACTAAGGTTATTTTTTCTCTTGTACAGCTTGTTCAGTTAAAAAAGATGGATGAACTGCTGGATTTCAATTCAAGCACCTATTCAGAGTTCTCCATCATTGTCACTGTGCATATAATATTTTTCTCAAAATACAGGAGATTTGCCTTGGAATTATAGGAAATCTTGCATGCCATGAAATTCCAATGAAACAGATACTCTCGCTAAAAGGTTTAATCGAGATAATTGTGGATCAATTGTTCTCGGATGATGCACAATGCCTCTGTGAAGATTTCCGGTAATTCATTCTTGATATTCTTCAACTTCATAAATTACATTTTGATTAGATACTTCCAATTTTGTGTTCCTCTTACATGATTTGTGTTGAATTAACTATGTTAGTCCCAGAATGTTATTGTACATGTGTTGGTGTGGATAACAGTCACTAGTCTTCTGATTTTCGGTAATATTTGAAATGGAATTACTTTGGAATGGGAAATCTTCCCTTTTTAATATCTTGTTGCATTATAAAGAATATTTGAAATTTAATATTACAGAAAATCATGCAACAAGTTACCCCAGTATTGTATATTTTATCAAAAGGATGCTAACATTCTTCTCCTATGCACCTCTCACATCATATGTTGCATTCGATTGTTTGTAGATCTAGTCTATACTTCATGGTTCCACTTATGGTATGGGTAAATGTTTGCGTTCATAGGGTAACGAGTGCATGTTTGGGTATTTATGTGAATTCAGAGTTCAGATTGTGTTGCATACATTTCTGACACTCCAGTATATACGTGTTTCATACTGTTTACTTCCTTACAGAGGTTACTTTGACACAGGTTATTAACCTCAGGTCTTCAAGGAAGTGAAAGTATTACTTGGGCTGAGGCACTGCAATCTGAACATACTCTAAGCCGTATTCTATGGGTTGCAGAGAATACCTTAAATCCACATCTTATTGAAAAGGTGAACAAAACACAATTTCTTATGGAAGGGACATGTGCATATATCCATAGGGTGCCTGTTCAAAATATGAAAATTTCATGTCGATTCTTCATATTCTTGTCAACAATAATATAACTTGGGGGGCCAGTATGTTTCACCGTACAAATATAACTATCCTCTGAATTAGATCCAGATTCTACTAACATAGAGAACCTTAACTCTAAATTGCTAAAATGAACAATATCTACCTAAACTTATTCGAAATTTAATGCCTCATATTTGCATCTACTGCTTCCAAAAGAAAAAAGGGAACACAACATAAACAAATGCAGTGTCAATGTGAGAAAACTGTTATACAGTATTTGAATTTTCACCTCAATTGAAAATTTGAATTTTTATAGTCACTGATGTAGAAGATCCCTATTTTCTATAACAGAGCATTGGACTACTATTAGCCATTTTGGAAAGCCAAGAAGAAGTTGTGTGCATTCTTCTTCCAACACTGATGCAGCTGGGTTTACCCAAACTATTGGTTGATCTTTTGGCTTCTGAGATTAGCAAATTGGAAAGTGAAAGAATCCCGGAAAGGTAGTACTACAGTAAAATTTTCATGGGTTGTACTCACTTGAATTTCAAGAATTAGTTGGCAGACAACATAAAAATTTAAATCTTGTACATTATTTCATGACACAAGGTTCTTTGTATTACCATTCTTATATAGCATTCAATATTGTTAGTTTGATCAAACACTAACCTATATGGTAATTCCTTAAAAAAACATTTGTTTGAGATAATAATTTGTCTTACTTTTTTCTGAAGTTTTGATATTGTTATCTTGCATGCATACTCATCAGGTACCCTGTTCTTGATGTAATCCTACGCTCAAATGAAGCTCTATCTGCTATAGATGGTCATTCTCAAGAAATATGTTCAAATGAGGAACTTTTTAAACTAGCTTGTGACTTGATCAAACAACCTGATAAGTTTGAGGTACTATTGGAACTTGTCAAAAAACTCTGAAATACTGATATGTGCATCCATGTGCAGGTTAGATCATAGTATGGTAAATCACTGTTTATAGTTAATTCTCTATTAGTTGCTGAATATTTGAATTACCAACAATTTCATGTTCATATGGTTCTATAATTTTGCGGGTTAATTACATAAAGCATCCTTGAACTTATGGTGCATTTTACAAATCGTCCCTGAACTTAAAAAATGCACAAGCGTGTCCCTGATCTTTATAAAGGTTACAAAATTGGTCCTTATGTCAAATTTTGACCATTCATATAGACGTTTGTTACATTTTGGGGTATTTTCGGCAAAAGAAAAATTAGAAGAAAAAAAACTTTTCCAATGTTGAACTCAATACTCGTGTTACTTGTTCACCACACTAACACCATACTTCTCAACTTTCAATGTCCAAAAATCCATTTTCGAACATCAGAATTAGGCGGAAATCCAAGGAAGTGTATTCAGTAAATTAAGCTTCCTCATGTTCTCTTTACCCAAATCTTTCCCTTGTTTTGCCGGAACTTAATCGCTTTCTTAACTCTATCCTCTCAATCATAAACTCCTTTTTCCATGCATATCACTGCCAACAAGGGATCCTAATTCTCCAATTTAAGCACGCTCATTCCTTCATCATAACCACCACCTTATAATAATACTGATACTTCCAACCCACAACCCGATCCCGAAAATCTTCAAGGATCCCAAACTTTACAATGATAAATCTTACTAACGAAATCCACTTATCTGGAGACATCATAAGAAATTTCCTAACTGTATCAACCCTATCCACCTTCATTTCATCCATATCACCTTCTCCTCTTTTAGTAACTCCATTAAATATGTAAACCTGAACCACATCTTATCATCCGTAAGTATTTGAAAAATCAAAGGATGTCACTCAATCGGTCGAACACCTTTCCTGCCGTGGGAGATTCAAGCTAGTGATAGTGCTTTCCAGCCATCCAGAATCGTGGCGGACGACATGTTCAGGTTGCTTGGAGAGGAAATCTTTAGACTGAATAAGGAATCAGAAGAAGGAATTGCACTCGATGGGGATTTCAACATGAGGGAGATGAACTGATTCAGGTTTGACCAACATGGTTCTTTGGCCTTCTTTCTTCTTGCATTTTTCCTAAATCATTTGGGTGCTTTATACAAGAAAGGAGGTGGAGAACGGGGCAGTGAATCAGGAGAAACAAGGGTTTTGAAAGGAGCCAAATTTTTATAACGAAAATACCCCAACGCCAACACATTAACGTGTTTTTTAGATGGATGTTAACGGTCAAATTTTGACATAAGGACCAAATTTTAGTCTTTGTAAATATCAGGGACACCATTGTGCATTTTTTAAGTTCAGGGACGGTTTGTGAAATGCACCCTAAGTTCAAGGATGATTTATGTAATTAACGCAGATTGGGAAGTGATTGACTCATGCATTTGGAGGAAAGTGTTCATTTGCTAAATTACTGACTTGAATAGTTAATTTACTTTCTTCTGCAGGTGGCCAGTTCTTGTATTACTGCTGCAGTTTTAATTGCAAATATTTTGTCTGATGTAGCTGATCGAGTTTCAGATGTATCCCACGGTACAGTATTAGCTGTTTTTTTTTCTTCCAGCAATTAGTACGTTTGTCTGAATTATTCATCAAACTTTTACCAGAACTAGAACTAATACCGTGTCCATCCAGATTTACTTTTCCTACAGGGCTTGCTTGATATTCTTCCTTTGGCTTCAAATGATTTAGAAGCACGAAGTGCTGTTTGGACCATTGTTATGAGATTGTTCATTCGAGTTCAGGAAAATGGGACAAGCTCGTCAAGTCTGAAAGAGTATGTTTCAGTCCTAGTAAGCAAATTTGAACATATTGAGGATGATCTTCTTGACTGCCAGTTTGATAACTCCTGTGAAAAACATGGAACCTCAACTATCTCTGCCACAAAATCAGATTTCAGAACAACAGCTGTATCCTTTTTCATCAATTAATCGAACTTGTCGATGTGCCATAATTTCATTGTCATACAAACCATTATCTTTTAAAATTAACTTATATATGCATACACATATATAATATTTCTTTTACCTTTGATTAAGCTTCTTTCTTGCTAGAGTATTGTTTTGCTTTTACTTCTGCAACAGATTAGAAGAATTATATGTATTTTAAATCAGTGGATTGCAAAGAATTCTGTACAAGGGACCAATGAAGTGATGGAAGGGCATCTCGCAGATGATGCAAATATTGATGGATTGATGGATTGCTGTAGAAAGATACTGAGTAAGCTGCTTGATTCTTGTTTTTTCCTTCTCACCCTATATTTCAAAGAATCTTAAAATATCCTCACAAAAGAATGCTTAAAATGATAATCAATGGTTGCGTTGTTAACCTTTAATAGCACTCCATCAGGGTAAAAGGCATCTATTTGATTTTATTAGTGTCTCCTCGTATGGCCATATCTATATTTGAAAAAAATATATTTATATTTATAACATGTTTAATTTCTTATTCTCCTGGAAGTTTAAGATTCTATATCGTGGCATCCATATGCAGAAAGTAGCTGCACAAAGGAAGGGGGGCAACAGGTTTAGAGCACCATCTACCATTCGACATCTTTGGATCTGGATGAATTTGAATGGACCCATGAGGTTATGAAAATCTCGAATTGATTTGTAGGACTTCAAATTCTCCCCATGCACTCTAGTCCCGAGAGAAAATGAGAATGATGACTTGTGAAGAGATTACTACTGTTGAAGTTTGTTGAAGGGGAATGTAACTGCTTGTCACAGCATTATGTAATGTTTACATGAACTGGTATTTATGGAGGAACATTTGAAACCACTGAAAATTGGTCATACATATAGCTAGTGCCATGTTTGTCCTTTCATTGCCCTGAATTTTTCTGGTCAAGTTTGAGCATTCCTGGACAGGCTTTAGTTATTGTGGCATCAAAGACCCAATCAGATTTTGCTTATGTGCTATACAATTTGCTAGCTACATATATATTTGAAGACTACATTCGGTTTTTTCCTTTTTTTGGTGATGTTGAAGATGAGATCTTCTATCAAGCCAATATCAAGCAAAGTTGCATATTATCAACATTCCAGTTGATTTCTCTTCATCTTCTTCAAGAAGCAAGCGACTGACCCCTTATTGTAGCATCGAGCTACAACAAATTGGAGAATTAGGCAGGATCCCAATTGTATATCAGTATTATTATGACAAAGAAACATTTTCTTTTTCATATAATAATAGTTAGTGTTTTAAAAAAATTCATTTTAATATTGATTTTGAGCTGAGAAAAATAAATGGAAAGGAATAGATGCAAAGATATGTACCCCGTGCTTAGAATATGGTTGTTTTATACTAATTATGAATCATTTTTAATTAAATATATTCAACTCGAATTGTTAAAAATATTTTATACTAATTCTAAATCATTCGCATTGTCAAAAATATTTTTTACTAATTCTAAATACTTTTGAATTGAGTCCAGTTGTTTTCACATATTAGGTTGTTAAAAATATTTTACACTCAATCAAGATTTTGTTAGAATTATTTGGAAATAAATGTGAATAAATTGAATGGCGGTGGGTAACAAAAAGTGCAAAGAAAATAAGAGACCACGTGAGAGACAGAGACCATTTGAGTAAATCACATGTCTCGCGCTATTCTTCCCCATCGCTTCCTAACCCTTTTCTATACTCGCGCTTGTTTCTTGTTGCTTCACACGCTTTTCCTTATTTACGACCAAAGTTTTTTGATCTTTTTTAGTACAATAAAAAATAAAGAACCAAACTTACAATTTATACATACCAAGTGATGATGCCACTATGTGTTGAGATAATTAAATAAATTATATAATATGCCTTTAAATTTTTGGAAATTATACCTTTAAAAAGGCTTAATTCTATAAATAATATTCAAGTTTTTTTTACTTTATCACATTAGTATTTATTTATTAATAAGATGAAAGTTTTGACACATTTTTAATACTCTTGTAAAACAATTTTTTAAAAAATATAACATATTGACTTGCTATTTGGACTTAATTTAATATTTTGATTATTTTTATGAAGTTAGTTAATATATTGACTTATCACTTTAATATACTCGCTATTTTTTCCGTCCTAAATTTAGTCCATCTAATTTTTATCATTGCCACTAAAAATACGTTGTTACTTTTGCTTAACATTGATATGATAATTCTTTTTTAAATATATAAAATGAAAAAATGTGTTTTGATTTTTTATTTATAAATTAACAAGAAGTTCTAAGAAGATATAAGAAATAATTATAAATTTTTTATAGATTTA
>JAYMTC010000877.1:0-10412 GCA_036897605.1 Melianthus villosus
GAAAAAAACAAACAGAACGACTGATCGCAAATCATTCATCTACTCAAATGACTAAAATTATTAAACTCATAGTTGATAAATCAATATCTAATTCGACGTGAAATTAAGAGACGTATATACTATAAGGTCATATATATATTGAGGCAATAGTTTCTGTTCACCATCTTAAATTATTTCAATTATGTTTTCAATATTATAGTTATAGTTCTAAAACATAGATTAAATTTTAAGAGAAATAAATAATTTAAAAATATGCCAAATAACATTATTTACTAAAACACTATAGTTCAAGTGTATTGAATCAAGAGTGGACAATCGGTCTTTATTATGGAAACTTTATTATGTCTCCTCTTATGAAAGGTTAAACTGACACAATATATATTACAATACGAAATTCATTACTCGGAGAAATAGAAGTAGTATATATGACACGCGTAAAATCCAACGAAGATTTTACCATAATTAATATTTAAGAATCAGTAGGGAAGTAAATAAGATTAAACTAAAAACAACATAAAATCAAATATATAGAAGAAAATCTACATAACCCACTTCATATTACACTAAAAATTATGAAATTTTCATATAGCAAAACATAAATACACGCAATATATATTATACTAAAATAGGGTTTCAAAACTTCATATACATAATATGTCTCATATATAATATACGTTTATTCTGATTGATATATTTTACAGAAATACAAGGTGAAAGTGGATGGCATCGAATCAGTTGGGGATAAGCTTGAAAGGAGGTCTAACAAGAGCAGGAGCTGGATCATATGTTCCATAGTCTTTTGTGTTTACTTTTAGAAGCCTTTTGTGTATATTTCTCATCTTTGTCTGCTTCCCTTGCATGTCCTGCAAATCATTCAATAAAAAAAAATCAAATTTTCAAGTAAAATGAGTAAAAGCTTCTCGTTTATTATATCTTAATAATCTCTTAATGAACTGGTTCTTAGTAAACCACCCACGGGAACATCTTAATGCTCTTAATATCTTTAATGATTAAATGTTAAAATTTTGACTCAATTATTAAGAGCATACAAATAAATTGATGAATATAGTTTTAGATTTTGATGTTATATATAATTTACCGAGTCATCTTTTCTTATTTTGCTCGATATTATTCATTAATTTAATGTATTTGTTTGTCATTGTATTTGAGTAATGTCAAACGAGCATAATACCTACTTATATAAACGCACTTAAAATATGGAACCTAAATATGTGGGAAAGAGGTAGTATGTAACATTTAGAGGGAACTTCTTACCTCGTATTCTGATAACATGTAGTTTGATACTTTTAAAAACGTAATTTTGTTACATAATCTTGACGTGAAAGTTTGATTCTTATGTTGCTTGACTTGTGTTCACTACATTATAGTATTTGAATCTTCAAGTGCCTAATAAAGTATGCAGCTCCAGGTAGAATTTATGTCTAACCTCGTAAGTTGCTTTCTCTCCCTTGTCTGACATGCTGACAATATTGGAATATCGTCGTCCTGTAAAAATTAAACTAACTTTGAGCACGTTAATATCATATGTTACAAAATGTAAGTGTTTGTTTCACTTTGAGTAAGGTATTATTATATGTCGTAGTTTCATTTTTAGACGAAAAAATAGAATTTCAATGTCTTAATCATTTATTCAAACACGATACTAAATAAGTAAAGTAAGAGATAAAAACCAACCTGCAAATGAAGTTGATAAAAATGATGCTAAAATTAGTAGCAAAAGGAGACCAGTCTTCTTGAGACCCATTTGTATCTAGCAAAGCTCTCTTTGCACATACAAGAAATGTGAGTATTTGAAAGGTTCCAATATCTACATATTGCTTAAGAGTGGTTGAATTGGAAATCAACCTCAGAAATAGACAGTTGTATTATAAAATTTGTGTGGTTGTATTATTGAGTTTAAAATTCAAAATTGAAAAGGTAAAGCATAGCACTTTTCTTTTTGTTGGTGCACTAATAAGTCTATTAAGTCAGTGGGTTTGTTAGTTACTAATTAACAGCCTAAGTGGAAATTATCATAATACCCTCCAAAATTCTCCAAATCCCATTATAAAAATATAGAGAAAGAAAGTATTTTTTTTTTATTTTTTATTTTTGGTTAGTTAAGAGTCAAACTCGAGTTTAGAAAGCTCGTTAGTAATTCTTAGTTACTAATAAGTCAATTTTTTAAACTCGTTTATTAAATAAAGATAGCTTACTCTATAGTTCAGTTGAATTTAGTGAGGGCAGAAACGGAAACTTGAAAAAAATAATAGTCCTATATAATTAAAATTGTTTAAGGGTGTTCTTTTGATGTGCTATAAAGAAGAATTAGGTTAGCATAAAATATGTTTTATGAATGAGTAGTGCTTCCAATAATCCTTAAAGACAGAAAAAATGTACCAAATACCCAAAGAAAGGACATTAATGGAGAATAAAGAGAAGCACTCAAAGACATAAAATATATGTTTTATCTTTTCTGAAAGATGGTTTGGTGCCCTTAATTCAACTTAATTTATCTTATTAAGATTTTATAATTTTAGCCAACTTATCTCTAAATAGGTCTAATCTTTTGGACCACAAGGTCTCCAACTTGTCTATTTTTTTTCCTCACTAGAACATTTATTTATTTCAAATAAATATTATGTGCATCTTATTGTCGACCAAGAAATTCAATTATACCAGCAAGGTGTTAGTTCGCGTAGTAGGATGTAATATTCTCAAATTTTATATTAAATAATCAAAATTAATGTGTTTATTTTGTAAAATAAGATAAATCGTAATTACCATATAATTCAGATAGATATGAACTTATTAAGATTGATTCTTATATAAAAGTTTGGTAATGATGGTTTTATGAATTTAAATTAAAATATAAGCACATGAAATAAAACATCGTGAAACTATAACTACGAACTAAATACATTTGCTTGTATTGAGAATTTAATCATTTAAACTGAATACAATTAAAATTATTTTTTCTTATAAATTAATCTTAATTTCGTGAACAAAACGTCTAGATAATTATGTCGTCTCGTCGTAACATAGAAAACCGGAATTTTTATAGCATGATATAGAATATAATGTTAGGAGATTTTGGTAGCTAAATTATCTCGTGAATGAGTCTTTTGTGAAGATATACATGAACACGGAATATATGGAACAACTAGCAACTCTATTATGGTTACTTTATATAGCTAATATCCATCAACTTTAGGCTATATTATCTCCAACTTTCTTAAGCTACTTTCAAGTATCCTTTGCCAAATGTAAATTTACTTTTCTTTCTTTCCAGATCAGATGAGCTTCAGATGCTCTGTTGCTTGTTAAGAAAAGATTGTATGTTAATCTATCTACTTCATATTTGACTCGATTACAATTATAAATAAATTCTAGCTGATAAGATTCTCAAATCTTTCTTCCAATTTTCTTATGTTTTTTGAGATTGGTGAAAGGAAGAACAAGTCATTATCAGACTCAAAAAAATCCCATCAATGGGTCTCTGATGCTTTCCCTGTACTAAATTTTTATGGGCCAAGTTGAAATGGAAATAAACATACCTGCAGTGGGAGCCTACATGCCTTCAGACTAGATCATCCACCAGCTGAGAAAGGCTAACAACTTGCACCTCACAATATCACAATCAAATTCCATGTATGAGACTTTAACACCCACTTTCTACCAGTGTTACGCATGCTACATCACCTGTAAATTTCTAGCAGGGTCGAATATGAGACAAGTCCAATATAATTACAACTGAAAAACTCGAGATTCTCCATAAATTGAAGTATAACCGACATTGATTAACTGAAAGTGTAAATATCCAAGAGAATGAAATATCCAACAATCTATCTACCATATTTCAAATGGTTGGCTCGGATAAAGTTCTCGTGCATATTACAAGTATAATGGAGAAATTGGAATTTTCCTGTCTAGAATAAAGTATCTGACAAGCCAACAGGTATGGTCAATATAGATGTAATTTGTACATTGACGATGCAATTTCGTCGTGGATAACATTTAGTTGGACCTTTAAGGGTCTACTTTTCCCAGTTGATAACCATATATGTTATTTATTAAAAATGAAGTTACAACAAATCAAAATCTGGTCGTTTCGGCCAGCTGAATGTTAAACATTATAGAATGCTATACATGATGTAGAGAAATAATGCCCCCTATCACTACACTAGCATCACTGGAGTGTCATTATGATGAAGCATCTCCTGTTATTGCTTTTTCATGTCGGAGGCTGTTCTCCCTAGAGTAAGCTGTCTTGGCACCCTGTAAAGAAAAGATGACCTTGGTAGACTCTTTCTAGCAGTAAATTGAAAGCAAGAGCTCACATCACAGGTTCCTGATACCAGATAATTCCGGCTAGTTTTTTATACATATGTAGAAAAATGGTATGCCCATACCTGAAAGACCGCTCCGAGTTTTCTCAGTGCGTTGGCCCTTAGCTTCAGAACATCCCTGGATACACTAGTGTCTTTTAGGACCTGGTAGAGAACACAAAGGTCATTTCCTGAAAACCCTATAACTTGCGCCTTATTTATCAAGTATATGTGCATTCTCTTAACGAGCAGTTAATGATTTTTCAACTTCATTCACACGGTGTAGTTAATAACAATAGAATGAAATTGATTACTATAATTTATGTCATACTTTAGTATTTCTCACAATACAAGTAGAGAATAAAGGAACATAAGTTAGTCTCATATGTATCTACACTAGGGATGTTCAACCAAATAACTCAAATTAAGAAGTTTTGAATCAAAATATGTGTCGATCATGTAAATATTTGTTTATTATTTAGTTCAAAATTTTATAATTTGGGTTATTTGAGCTTACTCCGAATGTACACAATGACCAATTACTTATTGTATCTGTTGAGCATTTTGTATCTGTTGAGTTCAGATCCGTGATATGTGCAAGTTAATTATATTATAAACATGATCAACAGTAACTTAATCAACCCAATTCCAAGAAACAAGATCAATATCATAGGAGAATAAATTATACTTTTTTCAGCTAAAGATGATATAACTCACAACCAGGAAAACATTATACTGTTTTCTGCTAAAGAGGATTAATAAAACTCACAGCCAGGCATACGCGAGATAAAGTTGACTCGATATCAACCACGTTAATCTGCCAAAGTGAATTAAGCATGGCATCTCTCTTATCTTCAATAACTTTGGTTATAGTCTCTTCTTTCTTTTCTGCTTGGTTCAACTTATTTAGCTCATCCTGTATCATAATTAAAGACACAGCACCTGCACATTCGGGGAAATACAGGTTTCATGTTTTCATAATGAAGTGAACCCAGGAAAATGAATGCATTCAATTTTAACCAAATGGAATTGGAGAAATGTCATACCTGAAGCCGCATGCACTTGTGATTTTATCTGGTGTCCCTTATCACGTACCCATTCTGCTAAAAATGGTACCCTCATGTACCGTCTCTCCTTTCCAAGTTCTCTGGCAGCTTTCCTGGTGTAGATATAGCCTATTGTGTGGAGCATAGCCTCACCAAAAGCTAAAGATGGTATCGAATGAGATTTACACAAGTTTCGATAAGAAGAACCAGATTGTAACATGAGGTGATTATCGTTACTTTTGTCAGTACAGATTTCGAAATTATTTATCCTAGTCTCCTGAATAAAAAAATTACAATCTGGGTAGCAATATCAAGATCCTAATCAAACAGTGGGTAATTCTGACAATATGTCCCACATCACAAGTTATATTCGCGATAAGCTGTCCTATATCACATATATACCTGTAAAAGATTTTACAGATTCTCACTGGTGGCTTATAAGAAATTATCATGAAATCAAGTGAATATTGCGACCAAAGGAAACATCATATTTACATTTTTCAATCTTTCGTATGATGCTCTTACCTCAAACCTAAATATATATATCTTTCCAAAGTGAACACTCTTATTAATCTGGGAAAAAAATTCTGAGCACTGTAATACAATATGCATTTCACATGAAATAATAGGGAGATTTACCAGCACACGAGAGGCGTCGAGCTTCTGAATTTCCCCACTGCACAAACTCTTCCCCGTTGCCTTCAACAAATGGTTGAAGGCGATCTTTGAGATTCCTTATAAGCTTTTCTTCCCTTTCCCTCTGCAATGCCTGCACATTAAGAAAAATATAATGTTCAAATGAAGCGTATGGAAAAGTCAATATTTCGAGACTGCTCGTTCAAGATATGCAACCTTTAACTTTTCCTGAATTTTCTGTCTACGAACTTCAGGGTCCTGTGAATCTTCATCGGCATCAACAGACGCCAAAGAGGCCATTGCAAGTTGCCCAACATAATCTTCAAAGAAATCACTTCCAAAAAGCATCCCAAATACAGATGAAGAGTCCACCATGGTGTCCCTGAAGAAAAAGGAAAGATAAGTATGAAACTCTTATCATTCCATTGCACCAAAACAAATTTATAGTCTGATAAGGTGAAGCCAAGAACTAAATACAGGCTTTTGGGCAGAAAACTTACCAAGGGTATTTGGAAAAAAATTGAAGGAAATCAGATGGCTATCCGTTCCATCAAACATATCTTTCATTTGATAAAATTATAGCATCTGAGGTTTTTAAAAACAGATATATTGGGTAGTGAAAATTAATTTCTTTTTGCAATCAACAGAGCACTTCAACAATTTTGTCAACAAGTACAGACATGGCTGATTTTTTTCATTACACCAATATAACTACAGAAACATAGTAGAGATTGAGTTTTAAGTCACTCAAATGGAAGTTTACTTTCTGAAAATTCACTCTTCATGCACCATCAAAATTTCCAAGTAATAAAGTGAATCCTTTAAAAATCCCCAAACTCATGCAAACTTACTGTGGTATTCCTTCCTTCCCATTCTTGTCATAAGCTTCACGCTTTTCAGGATCACTTAAAACCTGATAAGCCTCCCCAAGTGCCTTACATTTGTGCGACAACCACAAAAATAAGTACAGCAAAAAGCATGAGATGCGAACGGAAAAAAAAAAGTAAGAATAATTTGTAAAGTCATAAGTTCAAACTGTTTCAGTGGAAACATAAGCATTTAGGTTATCAAGGACATTTATTTTACGAGAAAACTAGCAGTAAGCTAGAAAATTTAAGCATTTTCATAATTCATTATTCTTCTATAGAGTAAAATCAGAAAACACACCTGAAAATTTTGAGCAGCTTTTGGATCTCCAGGATTTTTATCTGGGTGAACAGTCCTTGCCTAGAAAAGACACAGACCAAAAGCAAAGGGTGAATGAAAGGCTGTAACAGATAGTGCTCCTCTTTTATTGTACATCAGATTCAGCCTAAAGCAACTCTGAACTGTATTTATTTTTATTTACAATATAACAAGATTTGTAGTCAAGAATGCAACCAGAACCTACATCAATAGATGAACTTATGATGTATATTACTTCCAAAAGCCAAGGACCTCTTAACACGAAGAATGAAAGTACAGTGTAGTCTGATCCTACTTATATTTAAGGAATTTTCCTAGTACACTGTCAAGGATTACTCAGTTATGACTTTTTTAAATGTATATATATACAAGGAGCAAAATATAAGAACTTTTGATACACACACGAACTACCAAATTGCAATAATGGAGCACGCACAAATAAAAAATAAAAACATCGAGCATAACACAAAAAGCTATGAACCCACACATCCTTGTGTCTTAGGTATAAATACACGTGTAAATCGTATCCTGACCCCGACCTACTAATGTCATCCACAACATCCTCGTTGAACCATTTTACCATACAGATAAGAGCTAGAAATTAACATGATCGCTAACCTTAAGATAGTAAGCTTTCTTGATTTCAGCTGGTGAAGCATCTTCCTTGACGCCCAATAAGTCATAATAAGCCGTGTCCACCACCATAGTTTCGTAATTATAGCTTTCCAAAACAAAATATTCATCATCCTTCCTCAAATAGCATTCAAATTACACAAAAAGAAAACACCACGGAATACAGAAACCCAATCTATATTGTAAAACAATAGACTTAAAGAAGCATATTAAGAATTCCTTTTTTTTTAACCCTCAAATCCACTATAATCCAAATTTTAGAACAACCAAGTTACCAAAAAAAGAGCATCATAATAACAAAATGGAGAATAAACTTTGATTCAATAAAATTTAGTTTATCTAAACCTAGAAATCGACAATGTCAGTCCATAACAGATATCAGCTAGCTCAGATTACGAACAAAAACGATTAAAATCACAAATAGGGAAATGAAGAGACTTACTGTTGAATGGATCAATCAAACGAGAATCATAACCAAAAGAAAGAGAAATGACTCCCTCAAATCCTAAATGATGAACACACGGGAAAAATTTCCCAAAATCTGAGAAAATGGGAAACTATTGAGTGAAAAAATGATTCCGTTCGAGAGGAGGAGAAACAAGAACGAAAAACAGTTAGGCTATATTGCCACGTTGCAATATTGGGCGCAATTCATTTTAAATGGGCTGATTGGGCATCTTATGTTGGGCCCATTTTTCATTTTAAATTGGATATTTGGGCTTTTAAAGATTTACATAATGCCCAAATCATAATAAAACAGGACCTAATAAAATTAGGCCACTCTACAAGGAATCACAAAGAGCAAGGAAGGAGATTATGCGAAAAATTATTAAGAATTTTTTTTTTTTTATGGCATAATCACATATTTAAATACTTGAATCACATTATACAGTAATTAAGAATTAATCACTCCACGTCACAAATATAATTAGTCATATTTTTAATACGGGATAGAAATATATGTAGTTAATAAAAAAAATTAATTATCAATTTTAACAAAAAAAAAAAAAAACCATTTATATCGCCAATTCATAATTGTGGAAGAATAATTCAATTACAATAAATTTTTACAATGGGTGAAATTAACTATAGTGGTTTCCATTATTAAGTATAAAATAAAAAACATATATTAATATATCACTTTTTCACTTTGTAATATAATAAAGATATATCATCTTCTAAAAGAGGGAAAAGGAGATGACGAAATCTCTTTTTTAAGATTTGGTTTATAAAGATGCCAATGCCATATTATGCTTTTTAAGGGCATCAAAATTAAGGAAAAAGGATTTAATATATTTTATTACTTTTTTTCGATAAATCCACGTGTATCTTTACCTTGCATTGGAGGCAGAACTAATTATGTTCGAAACGAGAGCGATATAGTTAAACATCTCTTAACATGTGGAGTTTTAGGATCGAACATTTGACCATTAGTCAAAGATCGTCTGGAGACTAACTCGCTTATTACTCAACCAACGCGTTGTTACTATTATTTTTATTGGTACTCAAACTTGCCTGATAATTACAAGTCGTACCATTAAACTAATCACTCGTGCTTAGAAGGTTACTTTTTTTATTTAACTATATTTATATGGTAGAAATTTAGATTTATAGCCTTTCTACGATGCTGTAATATCATATTTGAGATAAATATACATATTAAAGACACTAAATTGATTACAAGTTAAAAGAAGGGAAAAATTTTCTATATCTTAAAACGATATTGAATAACAATATATTGATGATTGTTCAAGAAAAAATACGAGAATGAAAAGAAATTTATGTACAAATTAGTTCAATTATTATTTTATCTGTTATATTTTTTTGGTTATAAGAGTGATGAGTTGTACTAATTTCAATTTGGGAGTAATAATAATGTTACATACTTTGATTTCCAAACTCGAAAAAGATTAATTCTATATATGTTTTAATAAAATTGTTACAGTCATAACAATTGTTTACATTTTATTACAGTTATATTTCAGTTCTGGTTTATTAAATATTTATTAACAACAGGGTTTCTAGACTAGAAAACTACTATTATAAAGTAATACATAAACTGAATTTCACTCAAATAAATAAAGAATGGAACATTTTGAAAGTTATATTATATTATCTATAGTATTGAAATAAGTAAAATAAGTTTATTATTATAATTTGTTTTTATTATTTTATTTTTTTACAAATTTTACAATATAACAACTAAAACTAAATTAATGATTTAATTACAAATTGAATAAGTCAAAATTTTACGTACTAGACTTTTTAAATAATATAAATATTACCCTGCTTATCCTTAGACATATATTGACATTTCAATAATTTGAAAATGAGCATACTCACAAAAACTAAAACCCAAAAAGGAGTTAATCGAAACAGAAAAGACATATATTCAGATTTAAGGCAACTTTTTTTGCATTTTTCTAAAGTGAAATCATAAGTAGAAAAGGTAGGAGAAAAACCAAACCCAATGTTCAAAATCATGTGATTTATGATTTCTTTTGTTAGGAATTAGTATCAATATAAAATTAATTAAAATTTACTTATTGAATTATAAATTTTAGTATTAACCTATAAAATAAGG
>JAYMTC010000878.1:0-10401 GCA_036897605.1 Melianthus villosus
GGGTTCAGAGATAGCAGGTACAAATTATTTATTATTAAACGAGTCATAGATACTATTAAGAAATCATGAAATTACTATAATATTTATATTTTTAAATATAGAGTAATACCTTTCACTTCAAATAAAACTCTTTATATTTATTATATTTATTGAGAAATTAATATTTTATTTTAATTTTTCTTTGGATTAATTTGAGGGAATGAAAAATTAATCAATTCTTATAATTTAGATTTAATTTAGATCAAGATGAATTATATATAGTTATGGATTACATAAATTTTCATTTAAAAAATTGGGATAAGTTTTCATTTAAAAAATAGGTTCAATAACATTTTATTGATATTTTGCTGCGATTAAAATTATGCTAATATCTGATTTATTAGAATTAAAGTATCTATTAATATTTTAAAAGATATTATAAAACAAAAAAAATTACATGTTACATTTGTCTCAAGTTAAATTTATTAATGGCTCGATTTTGCCCAAAAAACCTAATTACTATAATTTATTCCAACACCGTAAACTTTCAAAAGTCATGTTTCACACGTTCTATTTAGTTTTAAAATATGTGGGACCAATTATACAAACAAATAATAATGTGGGGCAAATAATATTTCTCTTGCTTTCTATTAAAAACTCAATGTCGGTGGTCCATTTAGAGTGGAAATGGCAAAATTTGTCGGGTATAGTGGTTCAGAGATAGCAGGTACAAATTATTCATTATTAAACGAGTCATAGATATTATTAATGAGATGAATATTAGCTCTGAAAAAAAAATGCCGCCGAAATCTTTTTAAAATATTCAATTTGAAACTAAAATGTATCTGAATTCAATAATATTCAGTTTGGATAATTGCACCAATCATCCCTAAACTATATGTCACTTGGGCGTATAATCCTCACACTATTCAACTGTTAACTTTTTTATCCCCAAACTATCACTTTTTGAAAGGTGATAGTCCTTCCGTCACTTTTGACTGTTAAGTGTGAATTTTGTGTCAAACACATGCAATTTTAAAAGGTGTAGGATGAGAAATCTGCGATGTATATTCTCTTTATAACCTCACAAGTGGTCCCCTATTATTTGATGTGTTTCTCCTCTATTTAGGGCATTAATCAATTGACGATGCCCATAATTCTGGAATCAATTTCCATGCTCATGGGTTTTGCTCACCTCTAGAAGTGGCTATCAGACGAAGGTGTGGTTTCTGCCAAAACTCCGGCGAAACCCGATATTGTACCCAAAAGTTTGGGATTGGTGACTTAGAGAGACATTGGTCGAAATGAAGTCGTTTTGGAAATTCCCAAGAAGTTTTGGATAAACCCAGATGCTGTGGCAGCTTCTAAGATTGAGAGTGTGTGCAGTGGGCTAAAACCATGAATTTATGTATATATGTTCTTGATTAGAGAGAAGATGAAGGACGGTACTATGTAGCGGTCTTACCTGGATATACTTCCAGAGACTATAAATTCAACAATATTCTGGTGAGTTAGAATAAATTTGATGTAATTGTTTGATTTTAAATTGGTTGTATGAGTTTGAAATTTTATGATTGATGAGAGTTGTTTTGATGGTTCCAGTACAGGTCAGAAAAGGGGCTAGCTGAGTTTCAAGGTTAGTGAAACTGATGTTGTATTGCTCTCTTAATCTAAATGCATTGAGTATGCAACATACATATAATATAATATAAAATAAAGACTAATTTAACTTCATGTTCATAACATAATTTATGAGGTACTATTGAGGTTTAATAAGATGCAATATCAATGAAATGCATATAATGCCACTTAGAGCTCGGACATATTGATAATTTTTTGCTGGTTGAGTTTTTGTGCATTTAGATGATTAGTGTAAACAACGAGTCTCCAATTTATATGAAAGAATGTATAATGCAGTATAATGTTACGAGGAATTTGTACCCCAGTCCATAAAAAAAACTGAATACTAAATGAAGTAACTTAATTTTGATTATTTGAGTTAGTGTTGAATGTTAAGCATTTTAATATCTTGATTAATTCAGTTTTGTTTAAATTCTTTCTTTGTTTCTTTCTTTCCCAGAGTTAAAAGAGAACTGCAAAGTCACTTGCCATATTCGAAAGGAAAAATTTAGTGAGCCATATGTAAATGGATAGACACATTGTTCCCAGCACGAGTTAATAAAGTTGAATAAGCATTTATTAATCCTTTAACTCGGTTACAGACAAGTTACAAGAACATGCCAAAGAACACAAGTTTTATTAATCTTAACCCGGTTACCAAGAAGGATGACCAAAGAGTTAAGACACACATAGCAAAATAAAAAGGTTTCACCTACTTATTCCTCGATGTCTAGTATTGCACGGGCATGCTCCTGCACCACCTTCCAGGCCTTGATTACGTGATGATCCTCCGTAAGAGTGGAACCAACTGCGAACCTTATCATGTAGACTCCTTCAACTTCCGCATGGGTCATGTACACATGGCCTGACTTATTAATGGACTCCAGCAATTTCCGATTCAGTTCATTCACATATGTACGATCTGATGACATTTCGCTCAATACTGATGGACTAATCCTAAAACAGAGGAGAGCAAATTTTGCCGGAACAGTAACCTCAAACCTTGTGTCATCATTCACAAATGATTCAAATAGCTTTGCCATTTGGACATGGATTCTGATGAAGTTTCTTATATTGGAAACTCCATAGCTTCTAAGCACGAGCCAGAGTTTCATGGCTCCAAACCTTCTGCTTAGAGATATCTGCCAATCTTTATAGTCTATAACTTTCTTTGAATCAGTGGCTTTGTTGCTCAAATAAGATGGACTTGTGGAAAGGGATTGTATAAGCGCACTTGGGTTTTTTAACCATAGGCAACAACAACCCAGATTTGTGAACAACCACTTGTGTGCATTGAGACTAAAAGAGTCTGCACCCTCAACACCATCAATTAGAGAACGAAACTCTGGACATATACAGGCGCTGCCTGCATATGCAGAATCAACATGAACCCAAATTCCGTGTTCTTTCACCACTTCACATAGTGGCTGCAACGGATCAATTGCTGTAGTGGCAGTAGTTCCAACTGTGGCACATAGAAAGAATGGGATCAATCCAGCTTCTAAATCTGACTCAACTATGGATCTTAGCATATCGGCAGCTAGAGAGAATGATGTTGACTTGGTAGTCTTAATGAGACGGATATTTCTCAATTGGATGCCAGTAATTTGTGCTGCTTTCTGAAATGAACAATGTGTTTGATCAGATCCGTAAACAACAAGCTTATTGATCTTTTCTCTTCCAATTCTTCTTAACATCCGATCTCTCGCAGCTGTAATTGTGCACAAGATGGCTTCACAAGTTGTTCCTTGGATAACACCTCCGCCGGTACCAGAGAAAAGGAATGACTTGGGAAGATTAAGCATATTTCCAAGCCAATCCATCACTATGCTCTCTAATTCAGTTGCGGCAGGTGATGAAATCCAACTGAACCCATTCACATTCAATCCAGTACTAATCATTTCTCCCATAAAACTTGCAATACTTCCACTGGACGGAAAGTATGCGAAGAAATTAGGACTCATCCAATGTGTTAAACCAGGAAGGATATGTTTCTGCACGTCTTGAAGGATTGCTTCCACAGATTCTGGATTGTTGGGGGCAGTCGCAGGCAAACACTCGCGGAGAAAACCTGGCTCAACTTGGCTACGAACAGGGTAATTGGGCAGATTCTTATAATAATCAGCAATGAAGTCTATCATTATGTGGCCTTGTCTCCTAAACTCTTCTGGGTTCAGAATGTTGCTAGTATGCATAGGCTCCTTATCATCAACATTGCAACTGCCCATTTGAAAGGAAGAAGATGAAATGAAACAAAAGGAAGAAATGACAAGTTCAATTCTAATAACAAAATGCAGATTGCATTGTTTATATAGTGGTTTAGTGTTACTTCTGCATCGCTTAAAGTTATTCTAAGGATGCAAAGTGATTATAAGGGTTTGAAATACAATCAATTAGATTACATGTTAGAAGTTTCTATTGGTTAAACAGTAATTAGATAAATTGAATGGATACCATAAATAAAAATTATATAAATAACAATTATCGTTATAAAATGTGTTATTATTTTCTAGATTATTTAAATTCTTATTGATATTTTATTTTAATCTTTATTTTTTTGAAGTCATGATAATTATTATCAAAAGATGGAAACTTCCCATATAATCAATACATATAACAGCTAAAAACATAAGGTGAAAACCACTGTAAACCAATCTCAAAAGACCATTCTGCATGTGGAACAAAGCAACCACAAAGACATTAACACGTAAAAAAACGTATATTAACTCTATTTCATTATTTGACCACCTCCTATAGTCACATTAATTTCTACCAATCAAGTAACTTTTCAAGTCATTCACTCCTCCTCATCCTCTCTTTTCCCATATACAATAAAACTATCTGCAACTTTAACAACTTATCTCTTCACCCACCAACCTTTATATGTTTCAAACATGGTTGCTATCAACACTCATGTCTCCATATTTCCTCTTTCGTTTTTCATCCAAGTGTTTATCAATATTTCTAATCTGCAAGCCAAAACGGGACCTTTATTTGACTGTCATCGTTTCTGCAACTGCAGCCGATGATAGCTTTGGGTAGAAATTTGTCATTGCTGCACTAATCTCATCATTTTCTGTACTAATTATCACCCATATTCCTCCTTTGGATACTTTATCCTAGCTTGCGTCACATGTGATTCGAACACGGCCCAGGACGGGTTGTAGATGACCTTTTCACTGATGTTCATACAATTTTGGAGCATTCATTTCTTGATTTGCCATGAACTCTTGTAAGTATTTTTTTTATGAGGACCACTAGCTGGTTTGCCGATCGTGCCTCCCGCCCATAGAGTGTGTCATTTCGACGGCTCTATATAGACCACGATGATACCAAGAATACCTGCAACTTGTGTATACCACGAGATTTTGACACTTCCCAGATCTAGTGTCTGATATTCTCAGCTTTTGGGTTACCTGGATTTTTGGAGAAAGATAAAGCTTGTCACACTGTCCGGGCATATAAACAATGTTTAAAGATATGTAAGAGGGATTAAGTGTTTTTCCTGCATTGATAACAACGTTGTTGTATTTGCATACACGTCTCTGTAAGATTTCCGTGAAGGTTAGAAAGTTGTGTATCAATCGCCATATAATTTTTTATTTATTTTTGAGGGGATTGCACATTTCCATATTACTCTCCAAATATGATCTTGAGGGCCTTCTCCTCTTTCAACCCTCAAATCCTCCAATGTCAGTTGATTGAACAGAAAAATTATCAAACGGATGAAGGCTCCATACTAGAACATGAGACCTAGAGATATACTAAAAATCCCATTGATATCATCTTGTATCATGTTTTCTTCAAGAATGTCCCCTTTCCAGGTCATGGAATTAGTCTCAATTAATTCTGAAACAAAAGAATCAGCTAAGTCAAACGTGGAAGGAGTACTAACTTTGAACATATGATTAGCAGAAATCCAAGGGTCCTTAAAGATTCTCACAGACTTTTCGTCCCTGATCTGCCAGTGATACTGATTTTCTAAAACTGTATTAGCTCTGCATATAGATTGTCAGTTGCAGAAGAATTTTTCCTCAACTTTGCCTCAAAGAAACCACAATTCCTAAAATATTTAGCTTTAAGGATGGATAAATAAGAGAGTTTCTGTTTGAGAGAATCCGCGCTTTTAGCCAACATTGTTAAATTGAATGCCTTTAAATGTCAGAACCCCAATCCTCCATCGGATTTAGAGAGGCACATTAATTCCCATTTACACCAATGAAATTTCCTCTTTGCAGTGGAAGACTCTACCAAAATTTTGCAATGTTTTGTTGAGCTTCCTTCAGAATTCTATCTGGAATTAAGAAACAACTAATCGTATAGCTAGGAATTGCTTGAGCTACCGCTTTAATTAGGATTTATTTTCTGGATTGAAACAAGAACTTCTTTTTCCAACCATCAATCTTCTTCTTTAACCGAGTCTGAATGTTTTTAAAAATATCTTTTTTGGATCTCCCTATTAGCAAAGGGAGCTCAAGATATTTATCATTTCTGATAGGTTTAGCAATCCCTGTCACTTGATTAATAGCCATTCGGAGTTCATAAAAAGGGTGTTGGAGCTGAAAAATAATGCTAATTTATTTATGTTGACCAATTGGCCTGAGACCCTTTCAAATTGATCGATTAGATCCATTAGGTGCCGACATTTCTCCAGAGACGCTTTACAGAATAATAAACTGTCAGTGGTGCCCATTTATTGACCTGTATCCCTCAAAGGTTTCTCACCCTCTCCGTTTAAAATAATAAAGTAGATAAACCCTCTGCCACTATAAAAAAAATAAAATATACGGGGATATAGAGTCCTATTGGCGGAGACCTCTTAAAGGAATTACATTTCCCACCTCAACTCCATTTACCGAAAAAGAGTAAGAAACCGTCGACATGCAAGTAAAAATTCATCCTATAAATATTTATCGAATCTCAGAACCATCCTCATGCCAATCACAAAGCCTCACTTAAGCAGATCATATGTTTTTTCCATATCCAGTTTTCAGTGCCATCTCCATAGACCCTTAGTCTTGTGTTTGAGATAATGGAATGTCTCAAAGGCTGCTAGTACGTTATCTGTAATAAGCCTACTCGGAACAAAAGCACTTTAATTAGGTGAGATCGGAGCGACTAGAGTTGGTTTTTAACCTATTTTCCAGCACTTTAGAGATAATCTTATACACGACGTTGCACAGGCTAATAGACCTGAACTCTGTAATTTTTTTTGGGTTTTGAACTTTTGGGATTAACACCACAATAGTTTCATTTGTTCCTGCTTCCATTAAACCAGTTTCGAAGAAGCGTTGATCCGAGTGGATTACCTTTGTTTGAACTATAGGCCTGTAGGTTTGGAAGAATATCGCAGGCATCCCATTTGGTCCCGGGGCTTTCGTTGGGTGCATACTATGAATTGCCCTTTGATACTTCATCAGGTGTGCAAGGCAACGTTAGCGATATGTTCATAGATTCTGTAACCCGTGGAGAGATCAGACTTGTGATAGATTATATATTATTTGGATGCCGAGAGCTAAATAGATAAGAGAAATACTGATTAATTATGTTTTTAATATCTTTACGATCAGTCACTTTAATCTTATTGTTATCAATCAAGGCCAAGCGATCACATGTGAAAGTATGAAGTGTTCTAATCATCATATTGCAACCATGATATTCGGGATCACTGAAGCCAATAGGTTTCTTCTCGCTCTAGCCACACATTAAGCTCAGATTCTATCTCTTCCTCTCTCATCCAATACTCGTCTGAATCCCAATCTCCATTTAGGTTTGACAATTGATTTCTGCATTTCCTAATTTGCTTCGGTATTTCTCCAAAGTTGATAGAACTCCACCTTGTTAGTGCTTCACTACATGCGTTTATTGTATTGCATATTTCACCAATAGTATTGCTCGGGTCATTCCATGAGGATTTTACCACTGTACCACATCCCTCATTCTTCATCCACGTGGCCTCAAATTTAAATTTCTTCTCCCTCTTCCATTCATTCAGGTCAGACATTTGGGTAATTGTTCAGATGGGTCGATAGTCACTCGCCAATTTAGAGCCCACTATAATTTTACTTTTAAGAAAAATCTCCATCCAATTAAGAGATGCCATACATCGGTCTAGCTTCTCTTTAACCTTTCCCCATGTGTATTTATGTGACCAAGTGAATTTTGGTCCTATGGTCTGGATATCATCTAAGTTGCACTCCCGAATTGCATTTTCAAACTTATCCATTCTACTCTTCTGTCGGGGAGGGCTTCATTTTTTCTCTCCTGCATTTCAAACTTCATTAAAATCTCCTCCTACCAGCCAAGCTAAATCTGATTAGGATGAAAGTTGGAGAAGTAATTGTCATCTAAGATATTTCTTCCCAGCCTCAGAGTAGCCGTATATCCCTGTTAGCGACATTGATCCATCGATATGATTACGTGAAAAGGACTGAATAGACAGTTGGATACTTGTTTTCCAACATAGAGCTAATCCCCGACTTCTTCCCGAAGACTCAACTACAAACACATTTTGCATTTCAATTTTCTTCTTTATACCGTCGCATTCCCTCGCTTGTAACTTTGTTTTACTTATAAATACCACCGTTTCCCATTAACTCTAATGAGCTCTTTTAAAGCTCGAACTGCCCGAAGGTTGCCTGCAATTCATTGGGTCGACAGGGCTGCTCATCAGCCTCTGCCGTTTAGATATCAGTTCGGAGCTCAATAAACATCCCACTTTATAATTTAATGTTTTCTACCCGAAACCTTTTTCCATCACTCTGCCCAGTATCATCTTCATTTGGTAGTCTTTTCTTACTAGTTGTCACATGATCCTCCATTTGCAGATTTTTCTAAGCCTTGTTCAATGGTGCTCTTGTCTACCGTGGTAGCATTAGTTTAGATATTTGTTCCACTTCCTCCCGGGTTTTTGTATTTCCCGTATTAGTCTTCATTATTAATCCGGGTTTCATGTCACTTTCTAAATTCGTCCTCTGATTTATCGACATAAGTTACTGTCTTCGCAAAAGATGAAAGTAAGGTTCATTTTTTCCGTGTTCAACCACTCCCCTTTCCTTGCTACTTAAAAGCCCTCATCCACTCACCATATTTCAATTCAGCCATTCCTTTTTCCATCATTTCTTTAAAAACTATCCGACAATTAAAATATAAATGTCCAAAAACTCCACAAAAGTAGCATATAGACGATGGTCTTCCATATTTGAATGTGACTACTATTTTCTCATTACCATGGCGAATGATTGTTCCTCATAATAGTGACTTTGTAACATTGATTTGAATACGCATTCTTATAAAAGGTGTATCAATCTCCCCTTGATCATTTAGTTGCCACAGTTTCAACTGCTCCAATAACCTCTCCCAGCTTTCTTCCCATGCTTGCCGTCCGCGTCTATAATGGTACGTTATGAATCCACACCCAAAACGACGTATGGGATACAGGCATATTTTCTGGTTTTCCCTCCTTCAACATCTCTTCAATCCCTAGCAGATTGTTGTCAATATTCCATGGTCCGCACCATAGTACTCTATCTCTATCCGACGCCTTTGTAAAAGAGAACAATAATAGATTCTCTTTGATTTTTCTCATTGTTATTGATCATTCAATCTTCCGACGTTTGAACGTTCCCTTTCAGTGATTCAAAGTTGACTATTTTCTGTGTTAAAATCCTTCCTACCAGGCAGTAGCTTCCGGGCATGAACAGATCAACAACACCTGCCACCGCCGTAACACCAATCTCCTCCTCTTCGTTCAAAGACAACCGTCGGCATCCCTCAAGCAGGTCATCAGACATAGTAGACATGGAGAAGAACAGAGAATCAAAAGAGAAAAATAAACTAGGAAACTAAGAAGTGCAACAGCACCCGCACGGCGCTAGGAAACCCTACTTTGAGGGGAGTTTTTGGTGTAAAATTTTATTTTAATATTTATTAAATAAGAAAGTTACATTACATGAAATTATATAAAATATAATCAAATTTGTTTATAATAATAAATAGGATTAAATTCACCAATGATACCATGGTTATACCTTTTTTTTTGTCTTGATGGTACTTTGATTATGAAAGTGTTTGATATACATATTATTGTTTTCTGTTTAAATTGAGTCTTCCGTTAATTCTATTTAATTTTTCCAGTTATGTCATCCAATTAAATTAAAATTTATTTATCATTTTGCCCCTTAAACTATACACATACTTTCATTTTACCTCTTTCATTTTAATTTTGACAAATTTTAATTGTTCCAAATGACAAATTTTACTTATTTATTTATTTCTTATTTAATTCTTAATTAATATTCATACTTCCAATTTATTTCACCATTATATTATCTGACATGGTATTTTATAGGAATATTAAATATTAAATAAAATTGAATTAAACCATAAACCTTAACTCCCTTAAAGTCATTTAAGTTTTATTTTCTCCAAATTCTCACTTCTTCTTCTTCAAAATCCTTTCTTCAAAACCCTAACTCCCCCTAATAAAACTTATGATTGAAGTACCCGAAACTCTTGTACCCAAAACATAAAATAGTACAAAGAATAATGTTTAAACATTCTCATGTTTTAACACAATAGATAGTGAAAATATAAACATTCCCATGTCAAACACCAAGCTGAATATCACCCAAATCAAGCTCAGCAGCAATCTTCTCAAGCTGCTTCTTCATACTCATATAGACCAACTTCGATCCAGAATAAACACACTGCAACCTTAAACACATTGCAACTTGTCCGACTGGCATTACAGGGTACCATTGCGCATTCCAATCGAATTTATCTTTCTGTTTCGGGGTTTCA
>JAYMTC010000879.1:0-10398 GCA_036897605.1 Melianthus villosus
GGAGGTAGAGCTAAGTTAAGCCAAGGATGGTATGCCTTCTGTTTGGAGAATAATTTGGAGGAAGGAGATGTCTGTGTCTTTGAGCTACTAAATATGAATGATATTGTACTTCAAATTACTGCATTTCGTGTCCTTGAAGATTCAAGACTGAAAACAGACTTTTTCAGCAAAATCTGAGCAAAACTAAAAAATCTAGTTGAAGCCAGTGCTCTTAGTCTTGTAGTTTCCTTAACATAGCAGATTTATCATGTGGAACCTATTTAATGTTTACAAATTTTTGACTTGACCAATAAGTTGTGCTGTAAATAGATTGCCCAATACCAAATACATATTATTTACTTGACAGAGCAAATCCATATCAAAATTTGATCGAATTAGTTAATAATACTGCCATTATTTTGTTGCCCAATATACTACGATCATTAACCAAATGCTCTACTAAATGCTAGGGGAGGTTCATACAGACTCCATGATGTTTAGTAGGTAAAACTACGTGGCAAATTGGGAAGAAGAAGCATAACCGAGCGGACGCTTTCAAGAAGAAGCATAACCGAGCGGACGCTTTTAAGAAAATGTTTTTCTCGGAAAGAAAAGGTACCTAGAATGTGATAATCCTTATTTCTGGATTTTCTACTGCACTGTCTATGTAGAGACATGAATTCACAATACGATTGATGAGCTATAAGATGCACAAAAGCATGTCTCTAAGACAACTTCTCCATACCATTTTAACAACCCCTACCCTTTCTAATGAAAACATGTGAAACCAAAATTTACATGTTTTTCTTGCCATGGAGCTGGTATTAGTTCTTCTTTGACTTTCTTGTTGTCTTGGCCGACTTGCTTACAGGTACGTGCAATCTAGTTACTAGAGGCCGAGGTGCCCGTGTACTTCTTTCAAATCCTCTTACACAAACATATCCTGCAAATAATTTATATATACATTTTATTTGAAATGATAGAGAATGCTTTTGAAACCAGGGCCTTTATGTGAATATGTACCTTTCCAAAAGCATTTTTGAATTTCATCTGTCGGCAAACCTAAAGGGGAAAAGAAAAACTTCAAAATGTTATTGTTTGACGTACAATTTCTTTTAGCCATCTTCTTTACCGAAAGTTACCTCTAAAAATTGATGTAACTGAGGTACCAAAGTACACAGTTCTCCTTGGAAGATTCCACAACCAATCCCTAGGCACCAAAATAGGGTATAAGCTGGTTTCATGGTCAGCAAATACCTGCAAACAAGTGTATGAGAAGAAGAAAAAAAAACATTTAACTGAAGAAAATGAATGGAATACTAAGAAAACGTTGAACTTAGTTTTTTACCTCATTCACTTGAAAGTATGTACCGTTCAAAGGGAAACTTCCTTTCATTGCTGTTCGGCAAGGAATCTGTCATGCATGGAAAATACAGATCAAATTTCTTAACTTTGTTTAACATGTATCCTTGTGTGAGTTTATAACAAATTCGAGTTCTTTCTGTTTTAATTATAAAGATTCATAGCATGATAGAGGTGACATTCATACACTCACCATAAGTGTCCCTTGAACATGCGAGTCCTCGCACACGGAATTATCGCACACGGAATTACCAGTCCCTTCAGGTATTTCAGCGGTCTCTTCTGTTTCATCTGGTGTATATGACAGCACATGGTGGAATCATTAAAAAGAGACTCATTCAAGCAACATATGGAATGTGGTGCAAAGCATGGATTTGCAACCTTGTTATCATACCATCAAAAGAGTTTGATGTGTGGTTCCAACCATAGATTTGCAACCTTGTAGATCAGTAGGATTGTCTTTACCTGTTCCACATATACCCAGGAGGTATGCACATGGATCATCTGGCTCACGTCTGTCCAACTGTATCAGTAAGCATGGTGAAAATAATGGAAATTGGTAATGCTAAATAATACTGTTCCATATGAAGCATAAAAATGAATTTACTAACCCCTATTAGAAGAGGGTGTGAATCTGGAAGCTCATAGCTATACAAAGGCAGGGAAAAAAGAAATTAGTGTACTTTCAAATTTTTTGGTCCCTAGAATTTAGCCCCTTATACTAATTTGTATCATAATTCACATATCCAGGCATTTTAGTAGTAAACTATATCATTTAGAAACACAGAAACTGCTACTTACACAAGGTGTTCTGTTCGCAGTCCACTGATATTCTTAAGCTTGGGCATAGGAATAGATGCAACTTCCTGAGATAGAGCAACTAGAGCCTTTGACATGTCACCTTCTTCAACTTCCATATTCCCTTGCATATAGTTTTGTAAGTTATTAGCGAATTCATCCATATTAAGTTTGATTGTTGGAATCTCGACGGGATCCTCGAGGAACATATCCTCAATGTCAATTTCTTGCACTTCCGAACACTCTGGTTCTGGTGTAGATGGTTCTTCGATAATTGGCTCGCACTTGCAGAGTCCAGATGTTTTTCCCGATTCCAAAATTACCTTATGTGTCTGATTTTCTTTTGATAATTCACTATTCCAACTTGGCAAAGACATTATAGTAGTGTGCATAACGGGATATTTGTTAGATGTTGTGCCTTCAGTCTTATATACAATACTTCTTTCCTCTGACCCGGGCAGAGCAAGCCTTGCACTGGACCATAATATGGTAGGTTATACATAAACATAACAAATTAAACATATATTACCAGCTATTCCATTCTTCTATTTTCTTTTTCTTCAACTAGGATTTTGTGTAATATTTTTGCATTACCTTGTGATGAAACTATTAATCCCACGTAGAAGGCTACACATTTACTAATATGAAGAGAAATTCACACAAAAAAGAGCGATTCATCCATCCATAACTGCGTTCAGAATCCCATTTTTTACTCATAATATATACTTGAGCAAAAGTTTTTATTTACGTGCACCCGTGCAATTCACACTCACACGATAAATAAATTGTTAAATATGTATTAATGTGTCAAAATTAAAATTATTCAATAAATTTTATTACTGCAATATATAAAAATATATGGCTAAAAGGTAAAAAAGAAACGGACTAAAAATAAAAAACACATTAAATACAAGAAGTTTGATACATATTCTTGAGAACATCTAATAAAATGCTACAAATATATATATAAAAAGTAAAATGATCTCTGCTAAAAAAAAAATTAATCAACCATATAAATATTAAAGGAGTTAATTTGCTAAAAATAACTAATAAACAACTTCGCAATATAATCACAAACTTATGAAGGATGTTTTCAAGAAGAAAAAAATCTCATAATCAAGCCATAAATAATAAATAAAATAATGTAAATCAGAAGAAAATACATAATTATATATAAATATAAATATGAACCGAAACACTTTCATGAGGATTTAATTTATCTTAGTCCATCCCGATGCATTGCAATATCAAAATTACAATCACTATTCTATTAGAAATTCTCAAACAAAGTCACATTTAAATGAGAAGATAGAAATCAATTTTAAAATGCGAAGATATAAGTAAATTTCTAGAAACATACTTTATTAAATTAGAGATTAGAGAGATTTCAGAATTTGAAGATATAAAAAAAAAAAGATTAACAAAAAAAGATTAACGACAAGGAAGAAAGTTTACTTGATCCAAATTCTATTGACGGTGAAGTGATTGAAGGGTGAAGTGATTGAAGCCTTCGAAGAAAAAATCAAAATAGAACAGATAAAAAAGAAAAGAAAATGGGAAGACATAACAAAATATATAGAGGAGCTGAGAGAGAAAGTTAAAAGGCTGAGCGGTTAAGAAATAAGTGTTTTTAAATGTTAAGAAAATAGAAATATAAATAATTTGAAATTTGAATTGAAAAAGAAAAGATTAGGATCAGGGATTACATTTTAAAAATAGAAATTATGGAAACGGTTACTAATGGACAGTAACTTTTATTAAAAAAATCTAAAGGCTAACGAAGATTTTCTAAAATTATGATGGAAGTAATTATGGTTATGCATATTATGAGTTATTATGTATTTATGAGATAATATATTGACTCCATATATATCTCCAAAATATTCTCTAATATTTGATATAAATCCTACAAATAGGGTCTTATACCATTGTAATTGTAATGCGAATAAATAATACTTTAAAGCCCTTCACTATGTGTCTCTTTTGGTTCCATTGTGTTTCTTATGTTGTTTCCTCTTTGTGGGTATGTTGTCACTATGTGACTTTGTTGATTCTGTTGTGTTTCATTATTTGGATTCTTTCATAGGTATGTTGACTTTGTTGGTTCCATTATTTTCCTTCTTTTGTTTTCCTTCGTAGATATGTTGTCATTATGTGACTTTGTTAGTTCCATTGTGTTCCATATTTGTTTCCCTTTCTGGATATGTTGTCACTTTTATAAATTTGTTGGTTCCGTTGTTTTCCATTTTTTATTTTCCCTTTTGGTATGTTATGACTTCTGTGACTTTGTTGATTCCACTCTGTTTCATCTTTTGTTTTTGGAATCTCTTATTGTAGGTGATTTCAACGTTATTTGAAATCCCTCGTTATTGGTGGTTTCAATCTTATTGCTTCAAGATATTTTTCCTGAATGTTAGGAGTTTTCTTGTCTGATTTGAGGCGATTTATACTTATGCCTGATTCTAGGCTTGAATGTGAGACATAACTTCTAATTTAATTCAATTCTTGCAGTTTTGAAGACTTTTATTTGCAAGTTGAATGCTATTGATTTTATGCATTTCAACTTGATAGGAGTGTTGAAGATATTGACTTTCCAAGATTATGATGATATGAGCTATTATGTATTTATGAGACATTATATTGATTATGTATACATATATCTTAAATATTTTCTAATATTTGATGTAAACCCTACAAATAAGGTCTTATATTATTGTAATTTTAATGCGAAGAAATAATATTTCAGAACCCTTCAGGGAGGCCCCGTGGATTTAATCAATTGTCGAACCACATAAATTCTTCGTGTTTCTTCCATTATCTTTTTCCGTTATGATATTTCGATCATTATATTTAAAATTTTCACACTAATATATGTTGAAATTGTAGATTTAGAGGATTATATTGATTGTAATAGCCTTACAGCAGAGATTCAAGCATGCACGTCATGTGAATACAGTTGAAAAAATTTGTGTCTTTGTTCTATAATTGAAGATGTTATGTTGGTATGTTTTAGACTTAAGAAGTCGTACAACATTTCTAATAATGGATGCATATAGTGTTACCTGCTTTGTTAAGATGATACATGAAACATGGAAACATGGTAAGATTGCGATCAAGTGATGTGCAATATACCTTGCATATGCACTTGCAAAATGTCTACACTCTCCTCTCATTGGACACGAGTTGCAATTTGGTCTGCTTTTTGTACAGAAAACCTACAAGAAATTATCTCTTAGCTTGTTATTCTAAAATATAATGTTATTTTAACAAGGAGTCCGCCGTACCTTACCAAACGTAATCATCTGATAATGCAGTTCATACCTGAAGAGATTAATACAATTTATCATTAATTATTTTCTTAGCAGGAAAAACAATATTTGTTTACTGAATTGGATCATTTAACATATATATCTATATTAGTATTTGCTGAGGAACTTGTCTTTACAATGTTCTTTGGTCAAGCTTGCATAGTCGGGGCCACAAATATATTTGAATGGATTCTTGAAATGGATACCTGTTCGCAGCGGACAAATGTAAGCATCTCTGAAATTGATAATATATATGTTATGAAAGCTAATTGAAAACCAGACTCACAGTTCTAGAAGATGCAACTGAAGTGACTCAGGCAGCGGTTGGAGAGGCACCCATCCCAGTCTCACAGCTATTCGTGCAACATTAGTGTCCACCTATTAAAATGGAGCATATAAGATTTGTTTCATTCTATTTAGATATTATTAATAAGACTTCATACTTACAGGAAAAGCTAGATGGTGAAGTGTCAAAAGCCGAACACACTCCACGCTTTTTAGCCCCAATCCACGTATGCTTAGAAGGTACTCCCTATATTATGAATTACATTTAAAAGACCATTTATGACAAGGAAAAAATCTGTAAAGGTAAAGACTGACATTGAATGCACTGAATACAGCTAACCAACTACATCAAAGTAGAATATTTAGCACAAATTTGACTGCACTGAGCCTAATTTGGAACATATGAATTTAACTAAATCTTTGGCATACTTTGCTCTGTCAGGTGGAACATCCCTCAACCATTCAAGATCAATGTTTTTATGCTCGCTCACCACTCGGTTAAGGAAATCCTGCAAACAATTAGACATCAACATCAATCTTTATCCAAGCAAGTAAATCAACAAATTTAGATTCTTACTAATAAAGTTATTCCATCAAATTGTATACCGGTACCTTGATTCTTCCTGCAAGCACGTTGTTCATACCACGCTTTTTTATTGTCTTAGAAATCTCACTAACATCTGCACATCTAACTGCTTCCCAGTCTAACGAGTCTGTAGTGTCTGCTGTTCTTTCTCTTTTCCCTCCATTTGCTTCCGCCTGTTTCCGTAGGAAATCCCAGTTAGATTCATTTTTTATCTCCTTCCCCACCCTTCTGCTCTTTGCTTTTAATTGACTGGCAATATCGTTATTGGACTTCTTACTAGATAAATAATTCTGCTTATTGTGCTTGGTGGTTTTTTCCTGGTTATAAGAAACACTGGTGTTTTCTGTCAAATCTTCTGTTTCTCCCAAAAGGGTTCCTAAATTAGGATCTTGCTGCAAATCACTGTTCTGTTGAGCAAGTGCATCTGCTACATTTTTAGGATCTCTAGGAACCCCACTTTGAGACTGGGAGATTGAATTTTTGTCTCCTTGAGGGCTTTTAGGGCTTTTCTTTCCTTCCGATCCTTCTTCAATGGCCACTGTGATAATGTCTTGAGCTGAAACTTGACTTGCTGATTCGGATCTTACTATGCTCTGGTCACTTGTTGCATTATCGCTGTTATCAGAAGGTGCATTTTCTGAATCTGATTGTGTATAACTACTCAGAGTGTTTGTTGATGCCATTAAAAAGCTATCATGGCCATCTAACTTGTACATTTTCCGTTTCTTCCTTTCGTAGCACACAAGTTTTGTTTGGTTTTGTACATCCATTGAGTTCTCATATGGTGAATTGCCACAAACTTCATGTAACATGCTATATTCCACCATTGCCAGATTATTGTCCAAGATGTTTCCTGTTGTGGTAAGGCTATATTTGCTTGGAAAAGATGATGAACCATCAAAGCTGTTGCTTTTAAGCTCATCTGTTTCCTCGACTCCGGAGTTATTTTCTGAGCAGGATCTTGTTTTTTCAGGACATTTAGAAATGCAACAACTCTCATAATTTTGAGATGAGTCCTGGAAAATTTCTATTTCACTTTCTGCAAAATCCACTAACTTTAGATTTGATTCATTTCTCAAAACATCATCAGCAGTGATTCCAGAGGATTCAGTGCCGTTGTTAACTTCTTTTCTGTCAAGATACTCCTTTTCAATAAGCGAAGCAAAAATATGATCATAAAGTTGTTGATTTGACTCATCCTCATTCCAACTGATGATGTCTTCTTGATTCATTGCAGGCTCATCTGGTTCTTCTACCGACAAGCTCACATCCTCCTCATTGATTGGTTCAGGGGTTTTCTTTGATTTTAGGGGAAACCGTGCAGCTAGTGACATGAATGCTGAACTGAAAATGGATTAGAGTTATTTAACTTTTTTCTGCAAAAATTGAATTTCTAGTAAGAAGCTACAAAATTACCTAGAAAGATTATCAGCTACATTTTGGGTGAGGAAGACTCCTACGACAGAGTCTACTACGGAACCCTTCCACTGAGAAAAGCGTCTATCTCCTGTGGACAAAGCATTATGCTTGTATTATATAGTTTTACCAGCTATCATGCGAAGAAAGCATAACAATATTTGTGTTTTTACCTTGTATTAGATGCATACGTGCAATAAACGATTCTGCACGTCCACGAAAAACTTGTCGCTCTTCTTCCCACCATTTTTTTTTCATCTCGTCTGTTCCATTGACTCCTTCACTGTTTATGTCATCCAGAAGAAGCATCCATACTCTACTGGTCTCATCATCGAGGTGAACTTTCGGTCGGGGGCGTCGTTTCCTTGTAGAATCTTCAAAGGGTACAATAGTGCCCACTCCTTTATAAAGAGTAAGTGAATTGTGTTGTTTACTCATCGAACAGTAAGGGACAATTGAGTTCTGTTCTCTGTTGATATCAAGCCACTTTAGTTGCTCCGTAAGTGCATCAACAGAAGGTATCAAACCTGCAACATATTCCAGTTTCAATTGAAATCATAAAATGAAAATGTTTTGAGAATTATTTATTCTGCTGTTATTGATTACATGTTGGTCTACTGTTGTAAGTACACTTCATCCTTACCTGATGCCGATTCAATCAGAGATTTTCTCTTCTGCATGCGGTGTTTTCTTGCTAATTTCCCACTCATCTTAGAAACCATGGCTTCAGTGCATGTATGTGTTTGCTCTGGACTCTTAAATATTTGCATGCCACTGTCAACTACCATGTGTTCTTTCATTTCACATCTGAGAGTTTTTTCTAGTGAATCATTGCCACAAACTTGATCTGGGCATACAGACCTTTTTCTTGCCGACATCACTGCCTCACTAAAATCCAGGATGAATGAAAATTTATCTGCTTTGGAATCTTTTTTTAGGGATGAGGCTATTGTTGACCTAACACCTTGTCCAAGAGGAATATAAGATGATGTGCTGGATTGGGAACAATATTGCACCCGAGGTGTCATTTCATATGCCTGTAAAGTGTTGTAGTGAACTCCAATCAAATTTGTGCCACTGACATTTTCTAGTTCCGTAAGATGGGAATAAATTGTCTTTGATCCTGCTGCTTCTTCTTGCATGGCAATAAATGTATCAGTGGGGCTGGCACTTCCAGAATCTGATCTAGAGCGAATGCATCTTTCCGTGTTAAGATTGGTTGAAAAAGGGTGTGACGAGGCTTGTCCTCGAGGCAATGGTACTTTCAGAGTTTGCTTCGTGCACCAGGTGGCGACATTATGTGAGGAAAGTCCAATTTCTCTGTTTTCTACACTGACTTCTATTCCTTGGACATATTGAACAGTTGATTGTAATGTATTCCCACTTGTTGTGTATATATCTTGTGCCTGTACTTCAGAATGGAAATTAGGTGCCGAGTTACAAGTAGAGCCTTGCTCTAATGGTTGCACTGCCATGTCAAATTCCAAGGCTCTTCTGAATGAAGTCTGGGTATACTGAAGTGATTCTTCATCACTAGACTCTCCTATTACTTCTAACGGGCCAGTTGGTGGTTTGTTCAGTCGCTTCCTTCGGACATATGTCATCTTAATCATCGGTGTTCCTGATTTGCAAGTAGAGTCTTCCTCCAAAGGCTGCACTTCTCTGTCACATTCCAATGCTCTTCTACATCGCATCTTGGTATATTTCAGTGATTCTTCATCAATAATTTCTATCGGGGCAGTTGGTGGTTTAATTAGTCCCTTCTTTCGGACATATTTCCTCTTAGGCCTTGGGGTTGCAGGTTTACAAGTAGAGACTTCCTCTAAAGGTTGTCCTTCCATCTCAAAGTTCAAGGCTGACATCGTGGTATAATTGAGTGTTTCTTCCTCGATTGACTCTCCTGTTACTTCTACTGGCCCTGTTGGTAGTGTGATCAGTCCCTTGTTTCGGACATATTTCCTCTTAGGACTTGAGGTTACTGGTTTACAAGTATAGGCGTCCTCTAAAGGGTTCCCTTCTATGTTAAATTTCAAGGCTCTTCTGCATGACGTTTTGGCATGCTCAAGTGGTTTTTGGTTGCCAGACTCTCCGGTTACTTCTACTGGACCAATTGTTGGTTTGTCCAGTCCCTTTCTTCGGACATATTTCCTCTTAGACTTTGTGGTTGCTGGTGTTGGAGTTATCTTAGATTTTTTTTCTGTAACCACCTTGGGTCTGTGCCTCTTCTTCCTTGGTGTCGTTTGTACTGATGTTTTGTTAGCATCAATAAAATAGTCATGTTCCCTGTTATTAAGATTCTCGTCACAAACCATCGAATGAGCAGCAAAAGATGAAACTGAAACCGCTTCTGGGAGTCTTTTTTCCTGCTGGATCTCATCCTTGTTAAATGCTGTAGCAACTTCATTGTCCTGTTCATTTATATCCGAAATCCTTCTCTCACCAAGATGCACAATCTGTGGACCAGAAAACTGTCTACTTCCCACCGTCGTGAAATTTGCAGGTGTCAAGGGTACAAATTCTGGCATGATCTCAGTAGATATTGCATTTTCCGCTGACACAGGAGGCAAGTTGAGATCATAGGGGTTCAACCAAGTAAGTGGAAGCCCATCTACAAAGTATCATTGTTAGATTGCAGAGCAGTTAGTAAGAGCAAAATTTGACATT